>PJEM01012276.1:0-48045 GCA_004023845.1 Helogale parvula | reverse complement strand
ACCCCTGCTCAGGGGAGGACACAGGCTGTTTGGGTCTGGGGTGGGTTGAGAAGGGGACCAAGAAGAGGTGCCTTGGGAACTGACCCCTAATGGATACGGAAAGTATTCATAATACTGACCTTCCGTTTGGGGAAATGCTTTCTCTGGAAAGCAGCTATCACAGAGACGAAAGGGGAGGCATGAAGCCAAGGCCAAGCCGATTTGGCCAAGCCAAGAGGCACCTCTTTGTTCTGCTGGGCCCGCTGCCAGTGCTCTCAAAGCACATTCTAGCTCAGAAGACTGGTGGGTGATCTCTACCAGTCCACCGACAGGCAGAAGGACTAAGGCATCAGAGAACGCCTTGGGGTGCTCGCGGTTGCCCCACTACCCTGGGTTTTGAACACAGTTCCACGCCTTTCTCCATCTGTCTCTCTGAGGAATCCACAAGAAAAGTCAAGATGAGGAGGCCACGAACCACTAGGAATGCGAGCTCCATGGACACAGAGTCCTGAGCGGGGCACAGGCTTCGCCCCATGTCACACTTATGGAGCGCTCCACCCGGCCAATGGGGTACCGACTGGGGACTGGGGTCCCTCTGTGCATGTCCAGGGGAGTGGGTTGGTCGTGGAGACAGCTTCCCTGGCTTTCTTGGAAAGGGTGCCCAGAGAGCCAGGGAGCTGGTGGAGAAGATGGGGAAGGCCCGGGGCAGGAGGTGTGGCACTCCTGGACCGAAAGCCCCTGATCCCACCGACACCTGCTCTCTGCCCACACTCCTGCGCTCTCCGGGCAAGGACACTCTGAGTTCTCAGTAAGCATCCACCCCTCCAGCCATGGGCTGCAAAGCCCACCAAGTGGAAAATGCCATCACCAGAGACAGAAAATGGTGGTCAGGAGGAAAGAAATGAAGGGAGTTGGGGATGGGATTCAGCCTGGTCTCTGGAAAAAGGCTGGAGAGAAGGCAGGTGCTCACAGACACAGTGGTGGTGGGAGAGCGGAGGAGTGAGACCCCACTGTGGACGTGGAGACTCGCCCTTCACCCTCCCCGGGGATGCAGAGCCCGAGAGCCCAGGACTCAGAGGGGCAGATCCAGTGGCCTGGAAGGATCTAAGCCATAGGAAGAGACAAGAGGCTGGACAATGGGTCTGTGCCAGGCACCTTGCCCATCCTAGGAGAGCTCCTGGGTGAGGCCCCAGGCCAAGGGGACGGCTGGAAGCCGCTTGTGCTACGACCAACGCCTCCTGCCCTGGTTGGAGGTGAAAAATTGGCCTTCAGCTCCCCAAGAACAAGGCCTGATGGACAGGAAAGCAGAAAACGAAAGTGCATTCACCCCCACCCCCGGGTCAGTGGCTGGTCGGGGGTGGAGGCAGCCCTCCCACGAACGAGCCCGGGGGTGGGGGGTCCAGCAGGGAGCCCACCCACAGCACGGGACTTGGAGTCTAAACATTTGAATCCAGGCTGCTGACTTAAGTGCTCCATGCCTCAATGGCTCTATCTTCCGTGGACACAGTAAGAGGCACGCCCCCCAGGAGGCCCAGGGAAGAGCTGGAAGCAGGGACATGAAGCTTTCAGAAAGTGTCCAGCGCAGAGAGAGCCCCGGCCTGTGGCCCAGCATCACATTGCATGGAGCACCTTCCATGGACCAGGAGCCGTGCCAGATGTTCTCGCTCAGGCCAGGCTTGGCAGCAGGCCAGCGGGGCACAGGTAGGGGCGGGCAGTGTGATCGCCAGGGGCCTAGGCGGTGTCCAGTGGTGAGAACCACAGGTGCAGCTGTACTGGGTCTGTGTATAGCGGGATACACAGTGAAGTGTGCACACACAGAGGCCTGCATCGCGTGGAGCAAAACCCCGTGGGACCCTGGGGAAAGCAGAATGGGGATGAGGGAAGGCCCACCTTTCCAGAGGAGTCCTGAGCAGTGAGCAGCACCTGCTAGCAGCCATGGGGGGCATGAGGCCGGGCTGGGGCCTGCAGGGGAGGAGAAGTCTAGCATGGATTCACCGGCCAATGGCCAATCGGGAGGAAGAACCATAGAGTAGGAAGCAAGGGGGTTAGAACAATGGGAGCACGGCCTGGGGCAGGCCCTGGAAGCCCCTCCTGGGGAAAAGGAGGAGGGAAGAGGGCAGCGAGGCTGGCTGAGGTGTGGGGAGGAGAGCCAGAGGGAAGGAGGGGGAGGCGGCTGATCTGGAAACATGTGAGGGCAGGGGCCAAAGCGGAGACACACTGTCTGCAGCAGTGGGCGGGAGACTGGCGCAGGAGAGACTGGTCTCCTCCTCTCTTTCGGGCCCTGGGGAAGTCGGACACAGGCTGGGAGGGGGCCTCGCAAGACCAGACCTGCAGGGCGCAGCGGGATCAGGGAAGGGACCTTGGCCTGGGAGCTCTGTGCTGCTAGAATGGTCCTTTCTCACCTCTGGGATGAGGGCTACCCTCTTAGAAGAGGGGGCTTTGGGGTGAGATGTACCCAGCGTCTGTGTGGGCCTTGGCAGTTTTTCCCTGCTAGCAGGGCTGCACAGAGCTGGAAAAGGTGGGATGTTGAAATAATATAACGTAGGAAGGCTCCACAATACTGGATTCCCCCACAATACTAGGAGAAGAAAGGATGCTTAATTGTATTATTGAACATCAACTACACGCCAGGCATTTTCTCCTTCAAGCTACAAGTGGTGTTACCCCGTTTTACAGATTCAGAAACTGAGGCCTAAAAAGATGACGTGCCTTGCCTGAGTTCTCACACCCAGAAAGTGGCTAAGGCCAAGATGCAGCAACAGGACTCAGATCCCATTATGTGGCCTCTTCACCTCCAGGCTCTTCTCTGAATCTTCTAGGATACTGTCCTTCCCCCTCACTCCTGCTGCTGGGACCTCAGCTCCCCCCACCTCCATCCCTGTCTACACCTTCCTCGTCACTTCCTCCTACTCCAGGTTCCTTCCCTCCACCCTGCCCAGGCCTGTCCCTGAATGTCTCCTTTGTTCCCTTCTCCCACACTCGTCCGGTTGCTTCTCGCTCTGTTGCTGGGATGGGCACTAGGTAGGCCACCCTGCCTGCAAAATCCTTCTGGCCTTGGGGGAGCAGGGGTCTCCCTGAGAGCAGAGTGGTGGCCCCGCAGCTGGTGCCTCCATCTGACAGGGCCCTAGACACACCTGAGCGCTCACCCGGACATTGCACCTGCATCTCCCCCAGGGAAGGGGGCGAAGACGCTGTGATCCTCCTCTGGCTTAATTTAACTGCATGGGCCGTTGGCTCTGATATTTGCCAAATGAGCCAGTTAATTGCCAAATTTGTACTCTCAGACAAATGGTGATTATCTGGATAAGAATCTGAAATGCTGGATGGATTTCCCCATTTCCACCCAGATGTCAAACAGCCCAGTATTAGGCTGTCTGACTGGGGCTTACGGTCCCTTCTGCTTCCTCAGGCATCAGGACAGGGAAGGGGCAGCTTGGGGCAGATAGAGTACCGCCCAGGCTGTCTCCAGACCAGTGGCGGGACCTTGAGAAAGTCACCCCACCTGTCTAGGCCTCAGTTTCCTCCTGGCGAGGGTTGGACTTGAGCCTTGATTCCCAACTGGGTTACACATTAGAATCCCCAAGGGAAACTTAAAAACACAGATCCCAGGCCTCAACCCCCTGAGTCAGAACCTCCCAGGAAAAGGCCCAGGAAGCTGAGTCTTGATTCACCAGGATGATTTCACTCTAAGGACGGCTGCTGGGAGCCCCCGGACTCAGTGGCCCCCAGGAGAGCTGCCATCGCATGAAAACAACGTTTAAAACGCTGGAGGGGCCCCTGAGTGGCTCCCTCTGGTTAAGCGCCTGAATCTTGTTTCAGTTCAGGTCATGATCTCACAGTTTGTGGGTTTGAGCCCCAGGTCAGGCTCTATGATGGTAGTGTGGAGCCTGCTTGGTTTTCTCTCTCTGTCTCCCTCTCTCTCTGTCCCTCCCCCACTCTCACACTCATGCACGCTCTCTCTCTCTCTCTCTAAGTAAATAAATAAACTTTATTTTTAAAAACATGGTAGAGAGGAAACAACCACTGAACGAGTCTAAAGCCTGACTGCTGCTCTGTGCTGTGACTCCAGGTGAGTCTCTTGTCATCTGTAAGCCTCTGTCTTCATCTATAAAGTAGATACGGAAGCGCACACCCTGTGGGGCTGTTGTCAGGAGCGACAGGTAAACACCTGGTGCCTAAATGTGTCCGTAAACACTGATGTGCCTCCTGCTGCCTGCCTGTCCCTTTCCTCCCCGGCCTCCTGTCTCCAAATACTTCACAGAATAAACTGTTTCCCTTGAGCACCCACAGGCGAGTACTCCCCAGGCCATGCCTCTCCAGGTTGCCCACATGGAGCCCAGGCCAGACCCATGCCAGGGCCACGCAGTGGGTGATGCAGAGGCCAGGCAAGCCGCCCCGGAGCAGAGGGCCATGGGCCAGGAGGCGTCCTCTCTCCTGAGTCTGCGCAGTAGGAGGGACTTGGGATAGACAGGAGGTGGGCCGTGAGACACAGAGAAGGAGGCATAAATACACTGTAATCTCGTCAGCCTAATCCAGCCTGGGAAATGTCCAGAGGTAGGAGGGCAGATGGGGAGGACATCTGTGGAGTGGGACTGGAACATTCTGATCTTGGACCTACCAGAGGAAGGACTGTCATGCTTCCACAGCAAATGGCTTTTCCCCCAACACTGCCTCCACTCAGAGGCTTCAGAGCTGAAACCCACAGCCCTGGGTGTCACCCGCAGCCTCACGCCACCACTCAGGGTAGGTCTAAGATGACCTCACCGGTGCCTTCACCAGCTGGCCTGTAGAACAGGTTCTGGACAGGACTCCTTGCAAAAAAAACTGTGTGTGGGCCGATGTTTGGGTCTGCAGAGGATGCCTCCAAAAGATGCCAGGATTGACACGCTTATTCATTTTAATCAGTCAACCCACTAACCCCGCTCCGGGTCAATGTCCCCCCACATCAGACATTCCAGCAGAGCGGGGCCCAGACAAACGGCCGTGCTCCAGCTCAGGCTCCTGGCCGCCCTGCACCACTCCCTGCCTACCCCTGCGCTGCTGGGGCCACTCGTGTCCACACATACACATGCTGTCTCAAGTCCCCACTGTGGAAGTCACTCCAGTGGATCAGACATTTCTCCCTGAAAGTCCCTGTAAAGCACACGTATCCTGAATCCCATCTTCTCAAGGCCCTGCCTCTCAGTTGCTCTCAAATCTTGGAAGAGAACTGGGGGGCTTCCTCCTCTACACGCTTGCACAGGTCCCTTCCTCTCCCTGGGCATGTGTCCCCGACTGCAAGGTGAAGGAGACAGAGGAGACTGCCCTAGTCCAGCTGGCCTGGCGTTCCGCCCTCTACGATTTGATGTTGATCTACGACTGCTTCTGTGCAACCGGGCGGATGCTCCCCAGGCGTGTTTGTACATCTGAGCTCTGCCTCCTGACCTACATCGTGAGCCCTCAAGGGCGAGGGCTGTGTCTCTGAGTCCTACGGCAGTCCCAAGCACTGGAAGGTGAATTCAGCTCTTGGTGCCTCCAAAGAGCTGCCCAAAACACTTGGCCTTTTCTTAGGTGATACTCTTGTATCAGATGCAGTTTGCAGGTAACCCCTACATATAAAACATAACTAAGAATGTATTCTGCTTGTATTAGAAGTGGGAGCCTGAAGTCCTTGCCTTCTTGGCACCAATCTGCCCCACCTCCAGTTAATTGCCAAATTTGTACTCGCAGACAAATGGCGATTATCTCCTTATCTAGGGGTGTCAAAGACATTTCCAAGAATCCTAGGACTCCGTGGGGGAATTTGAAAACCTTCAGTCTAGTCCAATGTCTTGGTTTCACACATGGAAAAACCAGGACTGAGAGAGTAGTAGAGACTTGTCCATAGTCCAATGGCTAACTAGAGGCAAAACCCAGAGCTGGAACTCCATCGGGTCTCCCAGAACCCTCTGCGGTTTTTTGGTTGCACTGGATGAAGATGATGACGGCCCCTTGCTGTGTTTTGGTTTCCCAGGGAAGCTCCCAGAGAATGGGCTCCACAGCTCGGCCCCAGCCCTGTCTCCCAGAGTGAAGCTGGAAGCCAGGCTGGGGTCCGGGTGTCAGGAAACTGGGAACACCTTCCTGGGCTACAGGAGGCCCCCGGAAAGGAGCTTTGAGTATTTTCCCACTTGTAACCGGTCTCTCTCTGCCCAGGGGTGTGGACCCAAGGGGTGCAAAAAGACAGTAACCAGCCACCTCTTGGTCAGAAAGGCTGAGCTGCCCCCTCTGGAGGGCCACAGAAGCTGTCGAGGAAGGTCAAGGCCCCCACACAGAACACCAGGAGGTTCACACCAGTGGCAGGGGTCTGTCCACGACCACCCTCTGTGTTACTGTTACAAGAGAACAAGACGCAGCCTCCTTGGGGCCGGGGACAGCGACCGCAGCTGAGCCTATGGCCCAGAACACCTTGCAGTGTGTAGCACATTCACAAGCCCCCACACGCCTCTGTGTCTCCCCAGCCACAATCACCCAGACAGAACTCACGCAAACGCTTACGTATCCCACACACAAACATACGCACTAAACACCCACATGCACATAACACACACACACACACACACTCACACATACATACATCCTGCCCACACACAGACTCCAGCCCTCACCAAGTAGTGTCCACCCACAGATACAGGTGAGTGCACACACAGCCACACACACACAGGGCCGGCCCAGCTGACAGGAGGACCAAGTAGGCCACTGGGGACGCCAAAAGACTGGCTGGGGGATCAGATAAGCAACAAACTCTAAAGCCAGAAGAAAAGAACGTTTAAGTGGCCCCCAAAGTCCCTCCTCCTCACCCATCACCCCTGACCCTGAGGCCAGTCCTGGTCAGGTGGTAGGAATTATTTTGCCCTCAAATTAAAAAAAATAAAGAAGAAGAAAGAAGAGGAAGAAGAATCGCTCCAGCCAGGCAGAGCCCATTGAGTGCTGATTCTCTGATTGGACTTAAATTGATCCTATGACCTTGGTCAGGCCCCCAGTCATTCATGACCCTCCATTTGCTCATCCAGGCAATGCCCCTGTCTCCAGAGACCTCAGAGAATTAGGAAACTGCCTCTGATCCCTGGCCTGTGGGCACAGAGGGGCAAGAAATGTATTCTGAAAGAGCCAGGGCGACTCCAGGCCCAAACCCTGGGAGCCCCCAGTGGAGAAGACGGTTCCCCCCTCCCCCCCAGCAAATTACCTCCTTCTCGGCCTTGGCCTCTTCCACTGTCACCGTGCTGTGGTTTTTGTGCTCCTGGAACATGCAAAGGTAGCAGATGCAGGTCTGGTCCGTCTGGCAGAAGAGCTCCATGGTCTTGCCGTGCAGGGGACACTTGCGGGCCTCGAAGTCCCGGATGGGCTCGAGCAGCTGGTGGTCGCGGAAGGCGGCGCCCTCCAGGTGGGGCTTGAGGTGCAGCTCGCAGAAGGAAGCCTGGCACACCAGGCAGGACTTGACAGCCTTCTGCTTGTTGCCGATGCACGAGTCACACAGGACCTCCTCGGAGCCCGACTTGGAGCGCAGGAGGAGGCCGCCGCCGTCGGCCCGGGGGTAGCTGTTCCGGCGGGCCTCGCCGGGCTCCACGATGGACACCGTGGGCTTCCGGGGCTCCGAGAAGATGGACTTGCGCAGCTCCCCCTTCTCGGCGAAGGAGACGGGCTGCTTCCTGGCGGCCCCCAGCTGGAGCCCTGCGTAGGGGGACCTCTTGCCGTCCCCGGAGTCCATGCTGAAGTAGCTGGAGCCCTTGTCGTCCACGGACTCGACAAACTGGATGATGGGCCGCCGCCACTCGTTCCCGGAGAACAGGGCGCTCTTGCCCTCCCCCGGTTTCGGGCCACCGCCCAGGCTCTTGCCCTCGGCGGCCTCCCCGCCGTGCCCATTGGTGGTCTTGGCATCTTGGCCTTCGGCCTTGGCCCCGTTCTCCAGGGCGCCGTTGGGGCCCGGCGGGCTGCGGGCATCCCTGGCTTCCGGGCTGGCCCCGTTGCTTCTGGAGGCATCCGCGGCTTCCATGGCGGGTCACTGGGCTGGCGCGTTGGGGACTCGCTGGGGGCTGCAGGTGGGTGACCTCTCAGGCTGGTGTCTCGGAGGGGAGTGGGCCAGGCAGCCAGAGGCCAGAGACACACCTATAGGGAACAGGGGAAGGGGAGGAGGAGGAGGGGGGAGGAGGAGGAGCGCAGGGAGAGGAGGGGCAGCAGGCCCAAGCCTGACACAACGGGCCCTGGGAAGAGCCGGCTGAGCGGCTAATTACACGGGGGCCACGCCCTGCACATTCATATACCTAACCCGGTTTCTAAAGGACCTGGGGTGGTTTTTTTTTTTCCCCTCCCCTGGTTTAATTATTTTCCACAGCTCAGCAACCAGTCGGCCTGCTTCCTCTGGACACACCTTCTCCTGAGAAAGTGGGGGGCCTCTGTCCTCACAGGTGGGCAGGCTTTGCCAGCCAAGGGGCCCCTGTGGCGGAAGGTGAGGTGTCTGCAGAGGCCTGCAGGACAGAGGGCTATCAATGGGTCACACAAGCCAAATAGCCTTGTAATTTCCAGGCCGGATTTCAGAGAGATTCCCCACCCTAGAACTTGCTTCTCAACTTAAGGGGAAATGTGGGTGCAGATGTATCAGGACTGTAGGATGTGCAGTGGCCACTGATTATTGAACCCCACTTGCCAGCTTCCAGGCACTGTCCCAGGTACATCACCTGTGTGAGCTCATTTCAACCCCACCACGACCTGTTCGATGATCCTGGTTTTTTTAATGTTTATTTATTTTTGAGAGAGAGAGAGTGGGGGAGGATCAGAGAGAGGGGGAGAGGGTCCGAGTTGGGCTCTGAGCTGTCAGCTCAGAACCCAATGTGGGGGCTCGAACTCATAAACCATAAGATCATGACCTGAGCCAAAACTGGACACAACCAACTGAGCCACCCAGGCGCCCCAGTGATCCTATTTAATAGGTGAGAAAACAGAAGCTCTAAGAAGATGATTCGCTAGCCAAAGTCAAGTGGCAGAGTCGAGATTCGAACCCAAGGCCTTTGAGCTGCTGATGTTCCTTCGTCAGCCAGGGCGTCACGGAGCCACCTGAACATCGATGGGAAATGACTTCTAGAAGTCATGCCTCTCCCAGCAGCCCTAACAGGATGCACGTGGCCCTTACGTTATTTCTTTTTCTTTTTCCATTGGAATTTTTTTCATGTTTTTTAATAGTTATTTCTTATGGAGTTTTTTATTTTAATTCTAGTAGTTAACATGCAGTGTAATGTTAGTTTCAGGTGTGCAACAGAGTGGCCTGCCAAGTCTGTACATCACCCAGTGCTCATCAAAACAAGTGCACTCCTTGGTCCCCATCACCTATTTCCAGCACCTCCCCTCCCCCCGCCCCAGGAACCAGTAGTTTGTTCTTTAGTTAAGAGTCTGTTCCTTGGTCTGTCTCTCTCTTTTTTTCCTTTGCTCATTTGTTTTGTTTCTTAAATTCCACCTAGGAGTGAAATCATATGGTATTTGTCGGCCCTTATGTTATTGCTATCAGAGCAGGTCAGAACCTGTTTGGACCTAAAAGACAGAGCAGCAGTAATGAAGGGAATGCAAGAGGCGGCAGGCCAGGTGGCTGAGGCCCTGGGGCCCAAACCCTTCCTTCCCTCTCCTCTGTCTCCACAGCAGTTTTGCTGTGTGACTCAGAAAAAAAAAAAGAAAAAGAAAAAAAAAAAACCTGCCTGCCCTTTCTGGGCCAGGCCACAGACAATACCCTCCAAAAAGAGTCACTGGCCTCAGACAGGAGCTATTTGAATATGACCATCCTATACAGACAGACCTCAGGGAGCAAAGTGAGAAAAATTACTCCAGTTCTATCTCTGACCCCCTGCAGGAGCACTGGGGACTCAGCTCCTGCCACGACACGCCATCAGGTCACCTCTGGCTGCAATCCACTGCCTGGGAAGCCAAAACCCCCATCGAATAAAGGGCTGTACGTCTCCCAGGCTGGGCGGGACGGGCAACAGCAGCGGGAGAGTGTGGTGGGGGTAGCAGGTTCCGGGCTGCATGGAGGGAGGTGGGTTTCCCTTCCTTTGCCTACAATCCAGGTCAAGTTCTGGGAGCCCTGCCCCTTTGGCTCACTAGGCTGAACAGCTAATCCTTTGCAATAACAGCTCCTGGGAACAAGAGCAGAGACAAGCTTTTCACAAAGCAGCCAGAGTTTTAAGAAGAGGTGAGGGGGGAGGGGTTTGAGATGGAGAGAGCTTGCTTCATGATGGACTTTCTTCTTACCTGATGTCTCTGTTCCCAGGCCCTGCTAAGCTCCCTCTTGTTTGTCCTCACTGGTAAGTTGGCTAGGAGCTCATTGGGCCTTCTGGGGTGGAGAACCCTTTCCCAAAAAGTCAGGCCCAATTCCCCTGGGCTTTTGCTTGAGGTGTGGAGGGAGAGGTAGAGAAAGAGCAGTACAGGTCTCTTGGTTGGGGAACATGCCCTCCCTCTTACCCGATAGTGTCTCCCCCACCCCGTGAGAACAGCCTCTGAAGAGAAGGGCAGGGAAGGCAAGGAGGAGAAGACGAACACTAAAGTATTCCGGTTATGGATGCAACATCAGTGCTGGCTGAACCCCAGGTACCACAGCAGTGGGTCTCTGCTATTCCTTAGAATTCATGCACCTGTCTTCCAGGAGTCTGGGCAAAGGCTCTGAGCCTTGGGAACAGGTCAACACAGAGTAGATGCTCAGAAAACACTTGTGGATGGGTGAGTGGATGTTTGGATGGATAGAGATGGATGGATGGATGGATGGATGGATGGATGGATGAGTGGGTAGGTGAGAGGGATGAGTAGATAGTTGGCAAATTGGATACAATAATTGAAAAGAAAGGGAAAGAAGGAAGATAGTTGGGAAGGAAAGAAGTAAGAGGAAGGAAGAAAGGAGGAGGGTAGTGGGTAGGTAAATGGGCTGACAGATTTCAGCCCTAGCTCCTCCAGGGTGAAAAAGCACTGGTCTGTGGCATTTGTCAGTTTCTCCCACCCTGGCCAATTCCAAGCTACCAACACGAGGTGTTCTGGGAATAAAGGCACACTATTGGCTCCCAGGTCAGTATGAGCTGCTTCCAGCACATCACGGAGGATTAGTGGGTGATTGAATTAGATAAATTGACTGCAGGAGGGAGAAGGTGGAAAGACGGGGGCTGGAGAATGCCGCTCTCAGCTCTTGATTGTCCTGGGGGAGGAAGACAGGTTCAAGGGATTTCAGGGCAATGGAAGACAAGGCTAATTTATCTCTCCCACGAGCCTTTTCCTCTCCTGCAGGTCCGCAGGGATGGTCCCCTCCTCTGAACTCCTGTAACACCCCTGTCTGCCCTGCTAGAGGCATTTAGCTCAGACCACCCATTGTCGCCAATTATTCACTCATTCACACAAATTTCGCGAAAATCCTTTTCAGTACCAGGCTCTGAACAGGGACTGATCATACAGACGTGAATGAGACCCAGACCTCACTGTTGGGAGGCTTACAGTAAGTCCGGTGAGGAAACAGACCAGTGACTCAATTATTTGAATATGGCATCAATGGCGAATGAGAGACGTCTGTGAGTGGCTCGGGCTTCCCGGAGGAGGAAAGCCCAGGACACACTGAGAGGGGTCTGTGCCTCCAAGCAGGCTGAGCATGGCCCACTTGCCCACTCCCCATGCACAGGGGCACCCTCCCGGGCCAGCCTGAGGCAGCGTTTGGCTTGGCTCCACAGATATTTATTTGGTTCAATTCTCAGTCGATGCTGGGGATAGGCTTTTCGGTCCTCCCGAGCAATGGGTCCCGGGCCCCTCCCTTCCTTGGGGGACTGCTCCCTGCAAATGCCTGGTGGACAGTAGAGTCTCCTGGGGGTCCCCAGAATCCAGGGGCTGAAAAGACATTCTCAGGGAAAGAAGTCAAAGAAACAGTTGTTCTTCCTGGACCAGTCGCAGCCCTCACACACTTCCCCAAGCCCATCGGCCGGCGCGGCTGAACCAGAGAGGCAAGGATTTCTACCCGCTCGAGTGCTGAGGGCCTGGGATGGGCGCTGAGGACCGTCCATGGGGCGTGATCGCTCTCAGAGCTCCCCCACACCCCTCACTCCAGCTCTGCCCTCCGTGGCCACCAAAGGGCCTAAACACACCTGGCCCCACCTGCCCGGGGTCCCCCCACCCCCGCAACTCCAAACCCAGTTGCCCAAGTTCCACAATAACACATTTCCTAATGCCTACGTGGCCTGTGTGTCACGTGCCAACTGGCCAAAAGCCCCCAAAGGCCAATGTGTCGACCACTGCGACAGGAGTGGGGGCTGGCCACAAAGGGGACTCTTCATTTCTTTACATTTTTTAACATATATTTACTATTGAGAAACAGAGAGACAGAGCATGAGCAGGGGAGGGGCAGAGAGAAGGGGAGACACAGACTCTGAAGCAGGCTCCAAGCTCTGAGCCATCAGCACAGAGTCTGATGCAGGGCTCGAACTCACAAACCATGAGATCATGCTCTGAGCCGAAGTCAGACGCTTAATGACTGAGCCACCCAGGCACCCCAGGAACTGTTCATTTTTAAAGGCCTTGAAAGAAAGGGATCCCGTGAGCCCCCCTGAGTCACTCACACATCTCCCATCTTATCCTGTTCACCCTCTAGCCTAGCTTAAAGCCTTCCTGCTGCAACATGTCCCTATACCAGGTGAGGGGTGGAATTTGGCTGCAGCCCCTTCTCTATCCCTTGCAGGTTTGGGAGGAAGCATTGCTGGCCGGTGTGGCCTTCCAAGGAGCACCCTTCTGGAGCTGGGGTGAAGTCTTTCTCTTCAGATGAGGCAGGCCCAGCCACCCCCACTGAGTCCCTTTCTCCCACACCCACCTACCAGCCAACCCCAAGCTTCCTGCCCGCCTTCTTTCATGAGGCATCTCATAGCAGCTCCCCTCCTAAGAAGCCTCCCTTGATTCCAAGGGTGGAGCGGCCTCACCCACCCACAGCTGGGCCTGGTGACACCTGACTCCATCACCAATCACCTTCAGATGAAAGAGGAAACCCCTTAAGAGGAGAAAACTCCTCCTGCTTCCTTGAAACTCCAGGGTTGGGAGGGAGCTGCTGCCTTTGAGCAAGACTCTGTCTCCAAACGTCCTCTGAAAGGCTCGAGAGGAAAAATATGTCTCCGCCTCCTCTGGCCGTTCACATCATGCTTTGGGATTGCTTGCTGCAGGAAGTTTTTCTTTGAGTCTAACTTAAATATTTCTAGACATTTTGGTCAGAGATGAGGAACTGAGCCTCCGGCCCAGCAAAGAACAAGATAAGGGACAATGGCACCCGTGAGAAGGCAGCTCTGGTCCAGTCAGCGGTTCTTTTGATTTTGTGGTATCTTTGTCCTTTGGGAGTGTCCTAGTTATGGGCCGCAGCAGGAAGGCTGGGGCAGGGGGCCTCCAAAACTTTCTAGCAACAGGAAAACTTCTTAAGTCTCCCTTTCTCATGTCTGCTAGCCTAAGAGTAGGCGGTTTATCCTGAAGTTGGAGGGCTGTAGGCTGTATATTAAGAAGAACTCTCTAGAGGCGCCTGGGTGGCTCCGTTGGTGAGCGTCCCACTCTTGATTTCGGCTCAGGTCATGATCCCAGGGCCGTGGCATTGAGCCCTGAGTCAGCCTCTGGACTGAGCATGGAGCCTGTTTGGGATTCTCTCTCTCGCTCTCTCTCTCTCCCCTTTCAAACTGAAGAAGAAGGAGAAGGAGGGAAGGAGAAGGAAGAGGAAAACAAAGATAGCAACAATAACAACAACTTTAAAACCAGGACTGATTTCTCCCTGCCTAGACTGTTCCAGGCCTCCAGCTGGGAGGGAAGTGCAAGGGGGAGGAACAGACAGTCGTACCACACCCTCAGTGAGCCATGGTCCCAGCCTGGGGTGCAGAGAAAATCCGACACTGTCCCCACCTTCAAGGACCTTGGCCGACTACTCCTCAGAGCTCAAGCAATCTTCTTTTTACCCTTCCTCCTACCCCAGAACCTCCCCTTTCCTCCTTCCAGGCCTTCTGCCCCCTGAAAAGACACTGGGCCTTAACTGTAGCTCTCAAGTAAGCAGAAGCAAAGGGGCGGGGGGGCTCCCCAGGAACAAGTGGTGAGGTCTGGGTCTGGCAGCATAACCCTGACCTAGGACACCTTCAAAATGAGGGGATCCACAGAAAGATCCACCATCCCCAAGTCCCCTGGCTTGGCCACCAGCCCAGGACTCTGGGGCAAAGGCCCTGTGGATCAGGCTGACTTCTCCCCGTGCTCCCCATAAACAGCCATAAAGGAGGGGGTGACGATTAGTTTCATGTGTCACCTTGGCAAAGCTATAATCCCCAGTGATTTAATCAAGCTAATCCAGGTGTTTCTGTGAAGGGATTTTGTAGACTTGGTTAATGTCTACAGCCGGTTGACTTTAAGTGAAGATTATCCCCTATAATGTGGTTGGGTCTCATTGAATCGGTTGAAAGGCCTGAAGTAAGTAAGAAGTGAGGTTTCCTAGAGAAGCAGACAATTCTGCCCCCAAAACTGTACCATCAGCTCAGCCCGAGTCTCCGACTTGCCGGCCTACCATCTGGATTCTGGCTTTCCCAGTCCCCACGATGACATGAACCCCTTCCCCAAAATGAATCTCTTCTATAAATACATATCCTGCAGGTTCTGTTTCTCCCTGAAAGACTGGCTGATTGCTGCCAGCTCTGGTCCCCCGGGGGCTTTGACAGGCTCCTCACCAGAGGGGCGCCTCTGTAAGGGCCTGTGGGCGTTGGCCATCTGTGGGTGCAGCCAGGTTGGGGTGAATGTAGCATGCTGGGGGGAGTTTGGGTGGAGGAGGCCTGGAACTTCCTTGGTGTGTGAATCTGGGCAAGTTACTTAATCCCTTGGAGCCAGTTTCCTGGCCCACAAAATGAGACTAATCGCAGCTCCTTGGCAGGGCTGTGGAGGGATTAAGGAGGTAAGAATGGCGACAGTGTCCACACAGTGCGCAGCTCACAAGAACTGCCCGACAAGGGTTTTGTTTAATGCATCGCTTTAAGGGAAAAGGAGCAGGGCTTCCCTCCGCCGGAGGAAGCGCAGGGAATTGTCTAGGGGATGGCTGGGCTTCCTCCCCGCCCCCGGCCTGGCTGGGGTGAGGCATTTAACCCTCTGCACCTGGGGCTCCTCCATGCCTCTCCCAGGTACCTTCCAGCTCTGAAATTCTATGATTATAGGGCTGCAACCCACAGAGAAGGGCAATGAAAATAATTAAAGACTTGGAAAACACAACCGGAGAGGAAAGGGTGAAGGGTGCTGGGATTACTTAGCCTGGAGAAGGGATGGTTTAATAGCACCCTTCACCAGGGAGAGTTACCCAGACGCAGGCACTGGCCAGTTTCTCTCTCCTTCTCCAGGGGGCAGACCGGAGGGGCCAGGCCCACAGCGCAACTGGAGGGACCAGAGTCAGCAGAGTGGAGTAGATAATATCTACTCCTGCAGCGGGTTTGGGGTTTGGGAAGGTGATTCACAGACCTGCCTTGGATTTGGCAATGGATTGGGTGACCCCTGAGTTTCCTGCTTGCTGTCTAATTTCTAGAAACTCATTTCCACCAGAACTGTGTGAGCTGGAAGGAAAGAGGAAAACCTGAAAGCGGACTGAATGGTGTGGGAGGGGGCCGATCAGCTCAAGCCCCGCAGAGTCGGGACCCGCACGAAAGGAAGGGCACCTGTGCCCTGGGCTGCTTCCAGGACCTCGGAAAGCACCTGCCTTCCCCATCCCATCCTCACAGATTAAACGTGAGCCTGCTCAGGTTCTGACAGTGCTAACCTCTCAGAAAGACGGTAAGGAAAAGAGAATGCACTTCTCATCCTGAAGCTGCGGTCATAACTCTCTCTCCCAAGGAACATGCATACACATCCAGTTCTCTCCTGGACCCCTATGCTTCTTCCTCATCTCCATCATCAGAATGACCATACTTGCTACTAATTTCACTGTGGGCTCTCTGCCAGGCACATTACATAGATTATCCCTAATTTCACAACTCTCCCTGGTACACGGTGCATGGTTCAGATGAGGAAACAGAAAGCAGGAGCCCAGAGAGGTGAAGCAACTTGCCCACGGTCACACAGCAGACCTGGGACTCAGCCCAGAGCTGTCCATCCAGGCTGCACTACTGAAGTTCACTACTAACCATTGTCCCCATTTTACGATGAGGGAACAAAGACTAAGAATAGTTTAGGAAGACATCCCAGCTGCCAAAGCTGAACATTTCCCCCCAAAACTGAGGGTGATAGGGGTCACCCCCCCCACAGTCTGCAGCTCTCATCCCCACAGAGGGAGGCAATAAATCCCTGTGAAATCCCCCAGTGGGTGGCAAACAAGGGTCGCTCGCCTGTCAGACCAGACAGAATAATACTAATAAATAGCAGCACTATCATTACTTATTGAACATTTACCATGCAGCAGGCACTCTGTTCAACCCTCAACAATGGAGTATCTCGCTCAATACTTCCATGATCTTACAAAGGGGGTACTTTCATTCTCCCCGTGTTGCAGAGGAGGAAACCGAGACACAGAGACGTTAAGTCACTTGCCCAAGGTCGCGAGGTTAATAAGTAGCAGAACTGGGTTTTGAACTCCATATAACCTGACTGCAGATTCTAACCCCTTAAACCACAGTTAGTTTTTTCCTTCCAAGCCAAGGACGCCAACTGATTCTAGAGTCTCGTGAGGTAAATTCCTTCCGTGTCTACTCCGCCCCATGGCCATCCTTGTCTCCACCCTGGCTCAGGGATGGGACAGGACCCTCCCCCCAGGAGGAGGCCGTGAGTCAGAATCTGCTCTCTCCCAACCCCTTCCGGCAACCTCTGGCTCCCTGTGGATGGCCATGTGGGCCACAGCTGCACCCAGAACAAAAGCAGGGCCAGTTGGCCACTCAGAGGATGCTCAGATTCCTAGCTGGGGCCACAGCCACAACTAGACCCAGAATCCAGGGCCACAGGCAGGGACTGGAACCAGATGCAGGGCCACGACCAGAGCCAGAGCACTCCCTGAAGGGCAGGGGGCAGAGGAGGCTGCCCGACCCCACAGAGGCAGAGGCGGAAGTCACAGGGGAGATGAGGGAGGCCCTGCCTGAGTCACTGTCCAGCCTGAGGGCTCTCTGGACGAGGGCTGGTGAGGGGAGGATGGGGAGTAGACTGAGGAGCACCCAGGTGTCAGCTCAGCACCGTCCTACTCCAGCCCTGCACTGTCCCGTGGGGTCCTCCCGATCCGGGCAGAAGCACAGTGCCCTGGGGAAGGGGTGCCCGGGCCAGCTGGGTATGGCCTCATCTCCCGGCCGGGCCCACCCCTCATCCTCAGTGTCTGACCATACGGAACTGTCTGCAGTTTCCAGAAGGTCCTGCCACTGAGGTCTCACTCTGGGGCTGTTTCACATGCTGTCTCCTTGTCATTCCGCCCTGAGTCTTAGCTTAGCTGGCGTTTCCTCTGAGAACCGCTTCTTGACCCCCCTGCACCCCAACCCAGGCTGACGCCCCCTCCCTGGGCCTCCCCAGCTCCTCCTAGCTCCCCAGTGGCTGTCCTTGTCACACTGCACCCCGGACCCATCTGTTACTCCACGTCCGCCACCAGGCCACGTCCATGGCCACCAGTGTGGACTCAGAGCCCAGCACGCAGCGGGTGCACGGTTGAGTTAATGGATGGTTAGAACGGGGGAAACAGAGAGCGAGCAGACTGTAGGTATCTCGTGGGTCCTGCCCTAATGCCTGAGGTTTCCGGAACAGTGCCAGGCGTCCCACTGGTTCGTGGCAAGAACAATCAGGGCACAAGGGCTGAGATGCTGACAGCAATCATGAGGCAGTAACCCCGACGGAGGGTGGGGTGGGGCAGGGCGGGCTGGGGCGCAGGGCTGGGAACCCGTCTCAGAATCCCCTCAAATCTGACAGTTTTCAGGGAGGCCAGGTGAGGAGACATGTCAGGGCAGAGGCAGCCTGTCCATCCTGTTACAGAGTGCTGGCACTCAACGCCAATGGGAGCAGCCTGCCCCGTCCCAGAGGGGACATGAGGTGACAGAGCAAGACAGGAGAAAGGCCGGAAGCAGTGCCTTCCAAGGCCTCCCTGAAGCAGGGTGCTGGCCCCAAAGCCACAGCGTCAAGACAACGCCCCGACCCAGGAGGCAGCGAGGCAGGTGAGAAAGGGAGCTGGAAGGACAGAGGAAGGAAGGACACAGAGGACCAGGAATGTGGCACAGAGAGCAAGAACCAGAAGGCAGAAACGAGAAGGAGAGGGAGGCAGATCGGATGGAGAAAGCTCACGTCAAAACGTACTTCCCAGCCCACAAACCCCTTCCCGGCGTTGTCTCCCAGGCGTGCACAACAGCTCCGCCAGGTGTAATTATCCTTTTCCTCCCTTTTATTTCACGTTTTATTATGGAAACCTTCAAAAATACACACTTTGTAAACATAATAGTGTAATTTAGATCCCCGCATACCCATCACCCGCTTCACAATCATCCAGCTGTGCCGCTCTCTGTATTTTCACTCTATTTTCACCCACTCGACTTTTATTATTGACATTACTATTTTTTAGGAAAATTTGCATACATTGAAATGTACAAATATTCGCTGTAAAGTGTTGATAAATCTTTTATCCAAGTCACCCACATCCCTGTCATAATATGGTACATTACCATCTCACTGGAAAATTCTCTCCTGTTCCTTCCCTGTCAATCCCACTGCCCGCCTCCACCGCAAACTCGTCTCTTTATATTATTATTACCTAAGATCTTTATTAACAGGTGTTTTCTGGCTGTTGACTTTTTAAAATCAAATTGTAAACTATTATTACCAATTAAAAGTGAGGTTCTTTAAAAAAGCCTCAATTTGACCAGATATAAAATGATTTAAGAACCTTTAAAGAGGTACTGAGAAAAGCCAGGCTTTACACACATGCACGCACACACGCACGGGCACCTGGGTGGTTCAGTAGGTTGAGCGTCCCACTCTTGATTTGTGCTCAGGCCGTGATCTCATGGTTTATAAAATCGAGCCCCGTGCAAAGCCTGATTGGGGTTCTCTCTATTCCTTTGTCTCTGCCCCTCCCCTGCACGTGTGCACACATGCTCTCTCTCAAAATAAATAAACATTTTTAGAGAGCAAACACAAGGCCCCCTGGGTGGCTCAGACAGCGTCCAACTTCAGCTCAGGTCATGATCTCACAGTTTGTGAGTTCGAGCCCTATGTCGGGCTCTGTGCTGACAGCTCAGAGCCTGGAGCCTGCTTCAGATTCTCTGTCTCCCTCTCTCTCTCTGCCCCTCCCCTTGCTTACACTCTGTCTCTCTCTCTCTCTCAAAAACAAATAAACAATAGCAAAAAAATTTTTAAAGTAAGCACATACACACTTATTACCTAAAAGAGACATCCTTAGATAAAAATAGTTAAAGACCCCAAGCTGCATAGATATCATAGATAGTTCTAGTCATCTGGTCGACAGGGAAAAAGCAAGCAATGTGGGGTCTTCAGCTCCAACCCTGTTCATTTCCTACTGCTGGAAGTTAATGTTCATTTCTCCCTCTTGTTTGACTAACACCGATGATGGTAGTGATAGGAGGCTGGCGTTGACTCAGCCCGTCCTGCTCGGCCTCCAGAGGGATCAGACGAGCAGATAAATTCTTAAAAGTGGGACTTACCCAAAGAGTAGGCGTGTGTGGAACTTTATAAAAAACTGTCGAGACTTTTTCCAGAGTGATCGCACTGTCTCGCACTCCCCCCGGCAATGTGCGTGCATCCCAGCTGTGCCACAGCCTTCTCCGTGTTTGGTGGTTGTGGGGCTTTTAAAATCGAGCCATGCCAGCGGGTGTGTAGTGGGGGTCATGCGCATCACGGCGATGCCCCGGGCCATCAGGCAACGTTTCATGTGCTCGGTGGCATTCACACGTCTTCTTTTGTGAAGTATCTGTTTAGGTCTTTTTCCTATTTTTAATGGAGTTGCTTGTCTTTTTATTATTGATTTATAGGAGCTCTTTGTATATTCTGGTAACAAGTCCTTGATCAGATAGGTTTTCTGAATATTTTCTCCAATTCTATGGCCTGCCTGCTAATCTTCTTAATGGTGTCCTTTTACCAGATTTATTAAGCATAATTCACCTAAGACTCACTTTAAGTGAACAATTCAGTGAGTTTTTAACAAAGGTGTGACGTTCTGTCACCACCCTGAGAAGCATGCTATAGAACTACAAAACGTTCCTTTGTGCTCCTGTGTAGTGAATCCCACACCCCTTGCCCAGTCTGCTTTTTGGCACTGTAGCTCTGCCTTTTCTAGAATATCATATAAATAGAATCTGGTACTATGTAATCATTTATGTCTGGCTCCTTTCACTCAGCTTAATGTTTTTGAGATCCATCCATATTGTTGCCTATACAAGGAGTTCCCGGGGCGCCCTGGGGGCTCAGTCGGTTGAGCATCCAACTCAATTTCAGCTCAGGTCATGATCTCAGAGTCGTGAGATTGAGCCCTGCACTGAGGATAGAGCCTACTTCAGACTCTCTCTCTCTCTCTCTCTCTCTCTCTCTCTCTCTCTCTCTCTTTCTCTCTCTCTCTCTCTTTCCTTCCTCCTCCCTCTGTCTCCTCCCCCACTCAAGCTCTTGCTCATAAATAAATAAACAAATAAACAAAAGTTCCTTTTGAGGCACCTGGCTGGTTCAGTTGGTGGAGCATGTTGACTCTTGATCTTAGGTTGTGGGTTCGAGTCCCGGTGTAGAGATTACTTAGAAATAAATTTTTGGGGCACCTGGGTGGCTCATTGGTTAAGACCCCAACTTCAGCTCAGTTCATGGTCTCAGGGTTTGGGAGTTCAAACCCTGCATCAGACTCTGTGCTGTCTGATCCTTGGGATCCTCTGTCTCCCTCCCTCTCTGCCCCTCCTCCTCTCATTTTTTCTCAAACATAAATAAACATTTTTAAAAATCTGTTTTTTACATTTTTTTAGTGTTTTTTATTTATTTTTGAGAGATAGAGAGAGACAGCACAAGCAAGGGAGGGCCAGAGAGAGAAGGAGACACAATCTGCAGCAGGCTCCAGGCTCTGAGCTGTCAGCACAGAGCCCGACGTCGGGCTCGAACCCACGAACTGTGAGATCATGACCTGAGCTGAAGCCTGATGCTGAACCAATTGAACCACCCAGGCCCCCCTAAAATAAATCCTTAAAAATATTTTTAAGTTTCTTTTTATTGATGAATAGTATCAATACTGTATCAAAATAGTATCAATGTTGATGAATAATCCCCAATTTATTTATCCATTCACCACTTGATGGGCAGTTAGGTATTTGCATATGCAGCTGATATAGATAAAGCTGCTATGAATACTTATATAAATGTCTTTGTGTGTTTATTTTTATTTCCCCTGAGTAAATACCTATAAGTAGGTTTCTTGGGTCATACAGTAAGAAAATGTTTAGCTTTATTTTTTTTTATGTTTATTTAATTTTGAGAGACGGTGAGGGGGAAGGGGGGAGAAACAGAGCGTGAGTGGAGGAGGGGCAGAGAGAAAGACAGAATCTGAAGCATGTTTCAGGCTCTGAGCCATCAGCACAGAGCCCGACGTGGGGCTCAAACTCACAGACCTCGAGATCATGATCTGAGCCGAAGTCAGATGCTTAACCAACTGTGCCACCCAGGCGCCCCAGAATATGTTTAACTTTATCAGTAACTATCAAACTATTTTTCAAAGTGACTGTGCCATTTCAAATTCCCACAAACTAATACGGTTTCTAGTTCTTCCTCATCCTGCCAACACATGGTAGAAGTGGTCTTTTTAAATCTTAGCCATTCTAGTGAAGTGGCTGTGTAGCGGCATCTCAGTGCAATTTTAATACATCTGTCCAGTGATTCATGATGCTACATTTCTTTTCATGTGCTTATTTGCCATTTGTTTACACCCGTGGGTGAGATGTTTCTTTAAATCTTTTCCCCAGTTTTTAATCGGTTGTTTGTCTTCTTATTAAGGGGGGAATTTTTTTTTAATATTCTGGATCCAAATCCTTTACTAGATACATGACTTACAAATATTTCTTACACCCCTGTTGCTGGCCTTATTTTGAACTGTGTCTTTTATTATTTTAAAAATTTTGTTTAACATTTGTTTATTTTTGAGACAGAGACAAAGCATGAGCGGGGGAGGGGCAGAGAGAGAGAGAGTCACAGAATCTGAAGCAGGCTCCAGGCTCTGAGCTGTCAGCACAGAGCCAGAGCCGACACGGGGCTGGAACCCACAAACCTTGAGATCATGACCTGAGCCGAAGTTGGACGCTTACTGAGCCACCCAGGTGCCCCAACTGTGTCTTTTAGAAAGCAAAAGATTTTCATGTTAATAAATCAAATGCACTGATTTTCTTTCTTATAGGGATTGTGTTTTCTGTGTCCTATCTAAAAACTCTTGCCTAACCCAAGATCAAAAAGATTTTGAAGTCTTTGCCCCACCATTTCAAGTTAATTGTTGTTTATGCTGTAAGACAAGGTTTTGTTTTGTTTTGGTTTGGTTTCGGTTTTTTGCTTTTTGTTTTTAGACATTCGGTTGTTCCAGGACTATTTGTTGAAAAGACTGTCATATTTCTCCCCTTGAATTACCTTGGCCCCTTTGTTGAAAAATCAATAAACCATCAATGTGCAAGAATATTTCTGCACTCTCTTCTGTTCCACTGATCTAAATGTTCTGTTCCATACCATTCTACACTGTCTTAATTACTGCAATTTTACTAGAAGTCTTGAAACCAGGTAGTAATTCCTCCATGTTCTTTGTTTTTCATGTTTTTTTAAAGTTACTATAGTCCTTTGTATTTCCATAAGAATGTTAGGATCAGTTTGTCAATTTCTCAACACTCCTAATGGGATTTGGGCTGAGAATACATAGAATCTGTACATCAACTTGGGAGAAGGACTTCTTGCTGGTGTCAAGGCCTGGGTCCGTGCACATGGCATCTCTCTCTATTTAGATCTTTCATTTCTGCCAGTGGTTTCTGTACTTTTCAGTCTGCTATATAACTTCTGCTAATTTGTCCCTAAATATTTCATGTTTTATGCTATTATAAATGTTATTTTAACTTATATTTCTAGTTGTTAATTTCTAATATAGAAAAATATAATTGATTTTTGTAAATGAAACTTAGATATTGCAACCTGCTAAACTCACCTGTGAGTTCTAGTATCCTCAATTTTTTATGAGTTCCTTAAGATTTTTCTAAACAACCATGTTGACTATGAATAAAGGCGATTTTGTATCTTCCCTTCAAAACAACCTACACTTTATTTCTTTTTCTTAAATTATTGCATTGGCTAAGACTTCTAGTACACTGTTGAAGGAAAAGTTATAACACCGGGCAGGGGGAATGGGTGAAAGTGGTCAAAAGGTCCAAACTTCCACTTATAGTATGAATAAGTACTGACAATGTAATGCATAGCAGGTGGCATAGTTAATAATACCGTGTTGTAGGGGCGCCTGGGTGGCTCAGTTGGTTAAGTCTCAGACTTCAGCTCAGGCCATGCATGATCTTGTGGTTTGTGGGTTCAAGCCCTCACCAGACTGTGCTGACAGCTCAGGGCCTGGAGCCTGCTTCAGATTCTGTGTCTCCCTCTCTCTCTGCCCCTCCCCTGCTTGTGCTCTGTCTGTCTGTCTGTCTCTCTTAAAAAACAAATTTTAAAAAAGGGGCACCTGGGTGGCTCAGTCGGTTAATCATCCAACTTCAGCTCATGTCATGCTCTCATAGATTTGTGGCTTCAAGCCTCACATTGGGCTCTGTGCTGACAGCTCAGAGCTTGGAGCCTGCCTTGGATTCTGTGTCTTCCTCTCTCTCTGCCCCTCCCCTGCTAACACTCTGTCTCTCTGTCTTAAAAATAAACATTAACCAAAAAAGGTTTAGTTAATTAATTAATTAAAAAAATTTTAAGTAATAATACTGTGTAGTATATTTGAAAATTGCTAAGAGAGTAGATCTTAAAAAATTATAACTATAGAGTTCATGGATGTCAGCTAAGCTTATTATGGTAATCATTTTACAATATTTATATTTATCAAATCATCACTTTGTCCACCTTAAACTATACAATGTTACATGTCCATTGTATCTCAATAAAACAGGAGAAGGGGGGAAATAGTTATAACCAATATCCTTTCCTTACCATGTTCCTGATCCAAGAGGGAAAACATCCAACCTCTCACTAAGTATGATGTTAGCTGTAGGATTTTTGTGGACCTCCTGTTTTTAGATTCTGTAAATTTCCTTCTACTCCTAGTTTGTTAATGTGCCTTGATGTCATTTTTCTTAGTTTTATTCTACTTGGGTTCATTGGTTTTTTTTTTTTTTAATCTATGGTCTTAATACTTTTAATCAAATCTGGAAACATTTTAGTCATGAATTTTTCAAACAGTTTTTTCCTGCCCCCTTACGGAATGCTGATTACAAACATATTAGACTGCTTGACATTGTTCCACAGATAGAAGTTCTGTTCGTATTTTCCCTGTATTTCTCTCTGAGCTTCATTTTGAATAATAGATATCGCTGGATCTTCAAGTTCGATGATGCTTTTTTCTGCAGTGTCCAATCTGTTACACATCCCTTCTGATCTATTTTTTATCTCAGATATTAGTCATTCAGATATTTTCACCTCTGGAAGTTCCCTTTAGGTTTTTAATATCATCCACTTCTCTCACATATGTTCATGTCTTCCGCTACCCTCAAGCCTGGCCAGCCTCTTTATAATACCTCTTTTAACATTCTTGTTTGCTAATTTTATTATATATGTTTTTCTATTGGTTGATTTATCTCCTGATTATGGGTTGTATTTTCCTAGTTCATTTTATGCTTAGAAAATTTTATGAAATGCTGGGCGTTATAAATTTTATGTGTTGGGTGGTGGTTTTTGTTGCTTGCTTTTAAGTAGTGTTACACTTTATCCTGGTGCCCAGTTAAGTGACTTGTAGTCAGTTGGAGCCTTTTAAGTTTAAGTTTCATTAAAGTGGACCCTTGGGGCACCTGGGTGGCTCAGTTGGTTAAGCATTCAGCTTCAGCTCAGGTCATGATCTCACGGTTTGTGGGTTCGAGCCCCGCATCGGGCTCTGTGCTGACAGCTAGCTCAGAGCCCGGAGCCTGCTTCAGATTCTGTATCTCCCTCTCTCTCTGACCCTCCCCTGCTCGCACTGTCTCTGTCTCTCCAAAATAAATAAAAACCATAAAAAAAATTTTTTTAAAAAGTGGACCCACAGCAGCGTTTAGATCAGAGTTAATTTAGCCCCACTCCTAAGGCCATAACCTTCTGAGCGTTTTATCCTATGTCCCATTTTAGGGTCTCTGGCTAGAGAGAGTACAAGTTCCAAGTTCCGTGTGGACTCCAGAAATTGTTCTGTTCCCTCCTTTCTGGTGATCCTTTCCCGAGCTTGGGGCCATTCCCTCCCTCATACTATGGACCAGTAGCCAGTGGAAGATGGAAGGGACCCCTCCGCAGACCCCCAGGGCTCTCTCTTTCTGTATGGCTTCCTCCTCTTTCACACTTGCAAGTCCACTGCCTCGGCTCCTTGAACACCAGTCACTTCCCCCTCAATTCAGGCTCTACTTAGCCCGTCTCCCTCTGTTCCGTGACCTGGAAACCGTCTCCCGGAAATAAGACAAGGCATTTGGAAGGTTCGTTTCATTTGTCTCCCTTCTCTCAGGAACCACGGCCCTGTGCTGATGTCGTCTAATATCCAAGAAACATTTATTACGTATTTTGTCCAGTTCTCTTCTTGTCTGAGATCCTCAGGCTGAAATTTTGGCTTAGTTTTGTATTGTTTTTAATGAAGGCTAATTTATTATTTTTTTCTTGTATGGTTATTGACTTTTGGGTCCTATTCCAGACTTCTTTGCCTACCTCTGGATTTCAAAAATATTTTCTCCTATGCTTGCTTTTAAAAAACTTTAGGGGCACCTGGGTGGCTCATTCAGTTGAGCCTCTGACTCTTGATTTCAGCTCCGGTCATGATCCTGGGATCATGGGATCGAGCCCTGTTTCTGGCTCCGTGTTGGGCGTGGAGAATGCTTGAGATTCTTTCTCTCTCTCTTTCTTTGTCCCTCTCCCCAACTCATGCTCACTTTCTCTCTAAAATGAAATGAAATAAAATAAAATAAAAAACGTTATAGCTCTAACTGCTATATTTAGTTCTATGTTCCAACAGACTCTAATTGGTATAATGTTTTGGGGGGAATTTTTTTGTTTGTTTGTTTGTTTTTGTATATATGGTATAACATTCAGGAGTCAAAGCTTTTTTTTTTTTTTTTGTCTAGACAAAGATGTCCAGTTATTTCAATACCATTTGCTGAAAGGTTTTCTTTTCTCTATAGAACGCTTTGATACCTCCATCTAAAATCAATTAACTGTGTAAGTACAAGTCTATTTCTAGAACCTCTGCTGGGTTCCATTGATCTATTTGTCTATCCTTATGCCAATGCAACAAGGCTTTGATCACCACAGCTTTATAGTAAGTTTTACAGTGATCTACTAAAATTCTTGAGCTTTATTTTTCTATTTCAAGATTATTTTGTTTCTTTTGAACTTCCATGTAAATTTCAAAATAAGCCTATAAAATGTTACCCGCAAAGCCTTCTAGGATTATGATGGGAATTACATTAAAATCTAGGGATTAATTTGGCAAAAAGCACGTCTTATCCATGTTGAGTCTTAATGACTATTATATAGCTCTTCATTTTTTTAGGTCTTCTTTCACTTCACTCAGCAATGTTTTATAATTCTCAGTGCATAGTTCTTGCATCTCTTTTGTTAAAGACTCTTCTAGGTATTTTGTCACCTATAATACTATACTATTGCAAGTAGAGTTTTTCCTTCCCAATCGTCTGCTGCCGGGATGTAGAAGTACAATTTACATGTTTATATTAGTTCTAGTAAGGTTCTTCTCCACACACACTCTTATGTCATTCTGTGAAAACAATGTGTTTTACTTCTTCCTATCCAAAATTTATGGGTTTTTAAATTTCTTTTTCTTGCCTTGTTGCATCGACTATGATTTCCAGTTCAGTGTTGAACAGAACTAGTAACAGTAGACACCTGATGTCATGGGGAAAGCGGCCGGTCTTTTACCAGCAAGGATGACATTAGCCATAGGTTTCATATAATACCCTTTATCAGATTGAGAACGTCTCTTAATTTTCCTAGTTTACTGAGAGTTTTTATCATGAACAGGTGGGACTTTGTCAAACGCTTTTTGTGCATTTATTGAGATAATCATGAATTTTCCCCTTTATTCTATAAATGAGGTGGATTATAATTGATTTGCAAATATGAAATGGGTAAACCTCATATAGTCAGATATATTTTACATATTATTAGGTTGAATTTGTGAATATTTTGTTAATACATTGTCTACATACTTATATAGATGTATAGGTGGATTCAACTTATAAATATTTTGTTAAAGGTTTTGCATATATATTTATGAGAGGTCCGTGACATATAATTTTCTCATCTTTGTCAAATTTTGGTCTCAAGGTTAGGTTGGACCCTGACAAGACTTGAGAAATGTTCCTGCTTCACTCTATTTTCTGAAAGACTTTGCATAGTAGTAGTATTATTTCTTCCTTAAATGTCTGATAAACCCAACAGTGAAACCATCCAGGCCTGGAATCTCCTTGATGGAGAATTTTTATAGAACAAATTCAAGGTACTGGATAGGCATAGGACTACTTTGATTTTCTATTTCATTTTATGTGTGTTTTGATAGGTTCAACACTGCGGTAATCAGGAAGAGGTGGAGTGGCAGGAAGGCCAAAAAAGAAGAGACAGAATGTTTCCATGAGACTCAGAAGTTCCTGGAAGAGACCTGCCACACTTCTCCCGGGGGTTCGGGCACTAGGGAAGCAGGTTCTGTTGGAGGAGATGGGGAATCACTGGGCCTCCCTGAGGACTTCTTGGTGACACTTTACAACGTTGGATGAACCATCGTGTTCTGAATACAAGCTCAGAGAGAAACATAAAAACGTAATCAGCACCCCAGAGAAGCACCGTATTTGGTAGACCTCATGATTGCACCTGCTTTACATTCACTGCGGTGACAGCTAACTTTCTCAGTACAGCACTGGGCACGCGCATGTGTACATGTGTGCATGTGTCCTCCATACTTCTGTCTGCCAAATATGATGTGAGGACGCCTTATCACCTGTGAGAATAGTATAAACTGCATTGCTACTTTGCTTTCTATTTCAGCCTCCTGTAAGTTTGTTTATGGTGAATCAGTTTCCTAGAGATACATTGTCTCTAGGTGTACTGCCAGAATCAAGCTTCAGGATGTGAAAGGGATGGGCAGACTACAAATTTCAGTGACACACGCACACCTATACACACACACACACACACACACACACACACCTGCAGTAGGTCCCACTTCCCTATGAAGGCCTGATGTGGTCTAGCCAGGCATACAATGGCTTGAGGTAGGTACAAGAAATGAGGGGCTGGACCAAGGGCGGAATCCCACATACATCTGTCATCTTGGGCATTGCGTCTGTGTGACCTGGTCCCCATCATCACCCTGGACCTCTCAGGAGCCTCCTGCTGCACTCCCCACAGTCACTCACACCCCCCTCCAATTCATTCTCCATGCAGAAGCCAGAGGGATCTTTCTGAAAGATGAATTTGCTCTGGCCCTCGCCTCTTTCCTTCACATGTCTGCCCAACCGAAATCCCTTCATGGTTTCCCATTTCTCTTGGGGTAAAGACCCAAGTCCTTAAGATGGTCCAGAGCCTGCATCCTGAGAGCTTAGCACACAGCAGATGCTTATTGAATGAATGCCGTCCTTGGACCATTCAGCACCTCTGAGCCATCCTCATACCTCCTCAGTCTGTGATGCACATTTCATGAGTAACTCACGTGAACGTGCTTCCGAAAGCGGTAAAGCGCCACGACGTAGTGTTTCTCCTCATCCATGAAGTGGAACTTGGGAAGGACGGGCAGCGGTGCGCGGACGGGCGCCCCCGTGTGGCGAGACCGAACCAGTGCGGCGGCGGAGGCGGCTGCGGGAGCGGTGGGAAGCCAGAGGCGTCCAGGCTCTCAGCGCTCCCGGACCTGCCCCGGCCTGCTTGGCTTTGATGGTTGCTCCCGCCCCCACCTCCCCCCACCCCACAAAGTCCTGTTTCATGCCCAGCGCTGGAATGGGCTTTATGTCTGCCCTCAGGCACCCGCAGCCGGCCAATGGGGTGAGGTATCTAGTGAGCATCCGGGGGTGGCAGGGGCCTGAGCTCCATAGGTTCTGTTGAGCAGGGGAGGAGGGGAGAGGAGGTGACCAACCCGATCAAGGAGGCAAAGGGCTGTTGTGAAATCCGCCGTCCAGCCCGGTAACCAGAAAGCTCAGTCCAGCTAGTTAATACCTGCTGGTGGTGTTCTTTTGTTCGAGGCTCCAGGCCCAGTGCATTAGAGACATGTGTCTTCGTTTTCGTCTCTGGGTCTGTCTCCCTGCCCTGGGTCTCCTCCCCTCTTTGCGGGCAGGTGCCTTGTAGTATGAATTCCTTTCCCACCGCTAACACCGACCACCACCTGGCCGCAAAGCAGGACTGGAAAGCCTTGCTGAGTGGCCAAATGTACTCATTTAATGCCCCAAGTACCCTCTGCAAGGGTGGGGGTGTGCGTTCTTATTGTCATTTTCCTGATGAGGAATCTGGGGCCCGGGAGGATCTTGCCGCTAGAAGTGAGCAGGTGCAGGGGACCTGGATAGATAAAAGGTGCTTCCCACAGGAGACTTCCCGTGACCTTCATGGGTTCCAACTAGCCAGCTGCAGGGTGGAGAGCCCACCGAGGCCTGCAGAGCCACCAGCACTGCAGTGTGGGAATGGCTGCTGGAGGAAGTACTTCTCGTAGCTGTTGAAGCTGCACCTTGTGTTCTGAGCTCCTGGAAGGAGTAACCTCACCCTCGCCCAACCTCAGATGCCCAACTCCGCCTGCACAGCCAGCTCTCTGCCTGAATCAGTGCCCTCGGCAGGGTTGCCCGCTGTGTCCACAGTGTCCGTGAGGGCACTGTTGTTGATGGGACCAGCCTCTGTGGTCCTCTGAGCACCACAGGAAGCAGTCCCTTCTTTTGCCTTCTGCCACTGAACGTGGCCCAGGCAGAGACGGCTTCTGGGCCACCGCGGATCCCACTTGCACCCAGAAAGTCTCTCCGGGAACCCAACGGCAGTCTCTCCTGCCGACATTAGCTCACTCATCATGCTCTGACAGAAGAGATGATGGAGGCTGGATCTTCATGCTCCTCCCTGCCCCTGGCCCAGGAAGGGCTGTCATAAAGCTGAGGACAGGAAGTTCTCTTGAACATCAGGCTTGAGGGTCCAGGAACCTGCCAACCAGATACCAGACTGATGTCCTACGGCTTCTGCCTGACCAGCTCCAGGCTGAGCAGCCTGGCATGGTGTGGCCGTGTCCTCGAACCCCTTGTCCATTACAAACATATGGAACATGCCTATACTCGGACTGGCCCTGCCAATGTCACACTGACGGGTCCCAGCCGCGGGGAGCAGGAAGGCAGCTGGGACCTGAGGGCTAAGAGCCTGGCCTGGGGGCATGGGCTCCCGGGAATGGCTCTAGCATGTTTCAAGGTGAGGTTTCACCCTGGTGCTTGGGGACAGGATCCCAGCCCATCCAAGCCACCACCACACCCAGGGGCCCGAATCGAAGCAAGGCACAACGACTGGCTCAGGGAAAGAGAAAACAAGGGGTGACAGCAGGGGCAGTTCTCCTGAACACAGCTCAGGCACCAGAGGCGTTCACAAGCCTCCACTCACCCCTTCTCACAAACAATCCCTTAGGATCCTCCTCGGAGAACCCAGAACAGCGGGGAAGAAAAGTGGGTGAGGAAGGAGTACCATTAGGAGCCTGCTGCAGGTGTCCAGGTAGGATCGGGAGGGCCTGGAGGAAAGCTGGAGCCCGGGGGGCCGAGTCTGAGAGGCCTTGGAGGAAGCACATGGTGTCCCCAAGCCTCAGCCTGGAGATGGGGCAGGAGGAGCAGTGCCTGAGCTCAGGGATGAAGAGGGAGTCACAGCCTTGTGTCAGCTCTGCCCTTTGCCAGTCCCATCTTGCCCAGGTCACTTGAATTGGCCAAGCCTGTGATCTCCTCTTTAAAATGGAAGGGAGAGGGGTGACTGGGTGGCTCAGTAGGCTGAGCAGCATCTGACTCTTGATTTCGGCTCAGGTCATGATCCCAGCATCGTGGGATCGAGCCCCAAGTTGGGTTCCACTCTGAGCGTGGAGCCTGCTTAAGAGTCTCTCTCTCTTTCCCTCTATCTCTTGACCTCACTCTCTAAAATAAAAAATAAAATGGAAGGGAGCCACCCCACATCTGTGCCAGGTGCCTGGTCCTAGGGGAATATAGGGGGCGTGGCTGAGAAGGGAAAGAGGAAGGTTGGTAACCCACCTCTTCCCACCTCTGATTCAGCCTCAGTGGCTTCAGTTGGGCTGGTCAGAGAACCAGATGTGGCCAATATCTTGCCCACCATCTTGTCCATCAGCTTTCTCACCCACCTCACCCCCTAGATGAGCTCTGGCTCCCACCCACCTCATCTCAGGAACAAACCTAGAACAAACACTCAACAGTCCCAGCTCCGCTGCTTTTCATGGGGCAGAGTGGCAGAGCCCTGGACTCGACCCCTGCTGTGTAAGTCCTTCCCAGCCGCTTGACAATGGGCGTGAGGGAACCCCTCTACAGATGGCCAACCTTGCTTTGGCTCTTCGTACGTGCCAGGAGCTAGGATAAGCACTTTGCCCTCCCCCTGCAGCAACCCTCTGAAGTGTCCCATTTCACAGGTGAGGAAACTGAGATCCAAGAGGCCGCATAAGCTGCCGAGGTCACGCAGCTGGTGAGTGGCGGAGCTATAAGGTGGATAGTCCCCTGCCGAAGAAGGCATTGGAACATCTACCTCCCAGAGCTGTTGTGATGAGTAGATGAGCTCTCACTTGGAAAGTACCTGCCCCGCACAGGTGTGAACTCGAATAAGGCTCCTTCGTATTTCGTGCCCCCACTCCGCGCCCCCCACTCCTTCACCTTCCGAAGGCGAGCGGACTGTAGTTTCTCATTCTGACCACAAGGTGTCTCCACGGCCTTGCTCAACAGCCGGCCACCCGGGGCCCTGGCTGCCTTTGACACAGCCCTTCTTGGGTCTGGCCTACATCCTTCATGCAACTAGTTAGCGTAGTCACCCCCCACCCCCACCCCCACCCCCGTTTGGTCTTGACTGTTATGAGCACAAGGTCCGTACCACCCGCACCACCACCTTGCTGGGTTGAGCTGAGTGGCCTGGAGGAGACAATGTCACTCTCCATGTGGGCCTACATCTTGTGGACCCCTGGGTGGTTGGTGACCTCTTCAGGTTCCTGTAAGCAACTCAAGAATCTGAGTTTTGTAGGAAATCTTGCGCCCTCACCATGGTGGGCCTTGATCGGCCTGGACGGAGGCGCATGCTGCCTGCTTGGGCGACCCCTGCCCCTTAGGGCTGAGTAACTGGTGACTGGGGTATTGCTTTCTAGCCCCCACAACCTGTGTTCTCATGAACTTCTCCCTGGGAGGGTAATTAGAAGACGCATAATTATCTCCTTTTGAAAGATTAAATGAGGTTAAGTAGGTGAAAAACATTATGGAAGCTTTTTATTACAATTTAAATGTTGGTTGCCAACGATAGGGAAATGGAGGCCCCACAAGCCACAGAGTATGTCAATGGTGGCCCTGGGAGAGAAGCCCAGGCCACCTGATCCCAACCTAGCCAACGCTCCCAAGAAATCCCATTTGGCTTTGGAATGACTTCCTCTGGGTGACCACAGTCCAGTGGTTTGAAAGGGCAGCGGAACAGAGATCTGGTGGCAAGAGGAAGGCAGGGATGAAGGGGTTAAGGGGGCCTGGAGCTGGATGGCTGAAGGCTATTAACAGACCAGTAGGAGAGGAAGAGGCCAGAGAGCCGGTCTGGCTTTGATTAGGTCCCAAGGCCATCTGGAGAATCAGACTCTGGAGATTCGTTGGTTTTATAGGGGGCAGATGGCATAAATTATAGGGGCTTTAATGGGGAAGGGACTCTCCCCATAGTGCCTCTGAAAGGGTCGGGGTGGGGCCTCCTCCCTCGCAGCTTGGACTGATTGCATCAGCTTCCGCCCCTGCGGTGCCTTCCAGCCTGCAGTACAGTACCCGTCTTCACGGCGCCCTGCAGTACCCACCCCCCAAAGGGGTCTGGGAGGGTGTGCTCTCACTCAGAGGAGAAAGAGGAGGAGAAAGAGACCCTCTGCTCTCTCTACAGAAGCCACATGAACATGTGGCACCGGCCAGGAGCCACTGTGTGATGGGTGAACCATGTGGCCCAGCGACATGTGAGCAGCCATCTTGCCCCCAAGCTAACTGCAGACCTTAGACAGTAATCCACCCATATCCTTGACGGTGAGGAGTTCAGAGACCATCCTTTCCATGCGCTTCCACAGAGGCCCAAGGCCACACAGCTAACCCCTCAGTGCCGGACTTTAAGCCTCGTCTCCCAACTCTTGAACTGGTACCTTTCCCTGACCACCCTCTATCACAAGCCTCTCTGGGAGTCCTTTCCTGATCGGACCAACAATACCTGTTTGGCCTCCCTCACAGCCGGAATGGAATGACATGTTGGCTGCAAAAGGTTTTGAAAAGTTAGATCTACCACACAAGCGATCCCAGCATTATTGCAGTGTGGCGCACAGAGCCGGAAGCCCGCGGAGCTCCCTGGAGCAGGCCAGCGAGCGGATCCACTGAGGAGGAGCCCACCTGCCTGATCCCTGTTCGTCTCCAGTGCGGCTCTGCTCAGGGGAAGCCAGTAGGGCTCAGCCCAAGCAGACACCATTAGGGCAGTGGGCCATTCTGGAAAACAAAACCAAAAATGAAACATCTCTCTCTTCCCGCATCCCAAAGCCAGAGATAATTTTTCTTTGGGGGAATTATCCCCGCCTGGTATCCCAGATGAGGAGGGGAGAGGGAAGGAGGGTTGGCAACCAAGTCTCCCACCATTTTGGATATTATCTTGGCCAGCCAGAAAACAGCCTGAGCCATGTCTATCCCCCTAAGGTATGTATCTCTGACATGACAGGGCCTTAGATTTGCACCGACGTGTATGCAGTTGGCTGTCCATACAGCTTTGTCTGCAATAACTAAAGACTATCATTAGGGGATGGGGTAAATATATTATGGCATGTCCGCACTATATAATACCAGGCAAAGAATGAAGTTGATGGATATGTGTGTATTAATGAACGCACGTGTGTAGGAGTGAAATCGACTTACATGAAGATCTCCAAGATACCCTGTTAAGAAAAGTTGTACACACAAGAGTATGTATACTATGTTCCTGTTCCACACATACACACACACGCACAAAGGAGATGTAAATAAAGCACAGAAAATTTCTGAATGATCCACACAAAAGCTGTTAATAATAGTTGCCTTCCCAGTGGGGAGACAGGTGGTCTGTAGTAACAGAGAACTTACTTTTCAGTACATTCCTATTTTAACATTTGTATATGTGCTACTTTCTCAGTGAAATGAAGGGAGGGAAAGCCAGTCTAGAAAAACAGCTGCTTGGGCTCAGCCACATCCCTCGACTCCATCCCCCTTCCAATCTCCCGAAGTTTGGCCTCTGCTTCTTTTCCACCTGGCCCTGACCCACGCCAGCCCATAAGGGTGTTCCCACCTCAGCCACAGCTCCCTGGGGCAGCCTCCCTTCATTCCATGAGGACCAAGGCCTCTGTTTCATGCCCAGCTGCAAGAGGCGTACGAAGACCTCAAATGCTTGGAGGAGCAAGGTCGCCCCAGGTAGGAGCCGTGGGAGCAAGCCAAGGGGCTGGGCTTCCTATAAAGTGCTGAAGGAGTGGCAGTTAAACACCAGCCTTCAAAGAGTCTAAGATTTTCAAAAATCGCTTTTGGGGAATATGCAGCTTTTATTGGAGGTGTCAGACATTAATGAGAGTTCTGGATCTTTCCCAGCCCAAAGAGCACTCTCCCTCTCTTCCCCACCCCCACTCCTTCCCACAACCCACTAGCCCCCCTTTGAGGAATGGAGAGAGGCTGAAGGTTCCGGGAGTATTCCTGTCCCACTCTTCAACCCACTTCCCTGCACCCCCTTCACTTCTAGAAGAAGGTGTGGAAGCTGAGAGGATCCAAGGGGAGGGCAGTTAGGAACTCAAGGGAAGGGCTGGGGGCAGGTTCAGACAGAGGCAAAAAGGCCAGCCCTGCTTACCTGCTCCTTTGGAAAAGGTTTCATGGCCAGTGATTCGGAATTCTGAGGCCTGCCCTATGCCAGTGGGATGAAACCCTAACGCACGCTTGCTCCCTCTTGGAAGTGATTGTGTGCTTTGAGATCCTGACATGGAGGGAATTGTGAGTGCTCCATTTTGTCTGAATATGTAGAGTCACAACTGAGACTTACTTGACCACAGTTTGAGTGCTGGCTCACTTCCCAGTCTTGGAATGTACCTGGTGAGCTTGAAAGGTAAGTAGGATGTCAAAAATAGAGGGGCACCTGCCAATACACTCTGAGCAGAGGACACACGCAAGAATTTCGGAGAATGAATATGTGCAGAAGTGAATGAGGGAATGACTTTACTCACAACAGGAAGACATGAGATTAGACATTAGAATTTATACATTAGATGATGTTAGATATCTGTATTAGAGATTAGAAATGACTCCTGTTAGATAGGCACTGGGACCTCTGAAAAGACTACACCATGATTCTTAAAGGAAAGGATCTTTCTCTTAGTCATCTTTCAATAAATGATAGATGGATGGATGGATGGATAAGTGAAGGAATATATAGTCTCATGATCCTTGAAGACGTAGGGTAGGTTTTCTATACAGTAAGACAATTAATTATATTTCAAAAATTAGCCTGCATAAGGCAGGAGGAGGGCCAAGATGACCCATTGGGTCACTTTCCAATCCAACCATCTACAGCTAGAGTGAGTATTTAGGAATATTTGTATCTAGACTCTGAGCATATGATGGTACCAGGTTCTCTGAAGTTGCTCCTTGCTAGTCTGTGAGCAACCATCAGGGAATTCAGTCTCTCCACTGAATGGGTAGGGTGTGGTGGTCACCTCCAACACTACTGACTCCTGGAGTCATCTTCCCCCACCAGTAACCATGGTAACTCGACTTGGTAACCCACCAGAGCTCATGCTCCTCTAGTCTCATCTCAGCAAGATCCCTGTGAGAAAATGGGGAAAGAGTTCTGTCCTTTCTCAATATCTTCTTCCCAAAGAGTGTGTCTCAGGTCAAACAGAGAACTCAAGTGGAGATATGCAATGTAAATGTGTTCATTTCACTCAAGGTAGATCTTAACAGCAATACAAGACTGGAGGAAAGTTAACTTGTTAATTTCCAAGTACCAACAGAGAAGGAGGCACAACAGTCATTGGCCTTGAGACACAGCTCTGCTCCCTCCCCCTCCAGATCTCTTTGTCTCCCAATTTCCCCTTGTATCCTTCCCTTCAAGGACCAGTATCCTTCAAGGATCTACTCCTTCCCTCCCCACAGAAAGCCCTTGTATTTATGACCTAGAATTTAGCCAGATGCTCATGGAGACTCTCCTCTTGGCAGCAGTTGCTAGCGGATCTCCCCTGGGGGAGCTGTGGCCAGTGTCCTCATTAGCCAAGAAGCAAACATGTCTCCAGCCCTGATGAGCACTTGGTCTTTTCCCAGAGCCAACACAGTCTGGTCTCATAGGAGGAAGGGCTATTTTTCCTCTTAGCTTATCTTTGACCCTGCCCTTATAAAACAGTAACCCCAGCATATTTTACCTAAGAAAGCGTCACTCATTCCTGAGCTTGGCTTACAGTAGAAGGGTTACCACATCAGTTGTTGTGTTCTCAGCATCTAGAATGACTAATTAGATTTATTCTAATTTCTAATATCCCCTTGATGAAAGGTGGCGAAGCCACCAGGTAGTTCGTTCTGCCATAATAAGAATTATCATCTAGAATGGTCCATCCAGCTAGATCCTATCTCCGATCAGGGTATGGAGAATATACTCTTCCCATAATATCACCATTGGGATGCTAGGGGGGATTACACCCAAGCATCTCCTATTTCCCTGGTGCACATTTATGAAGAACTTGACCCTCTACAGTTTACCAAGCCTGTTAATGTGCGTTATCTTTTCTCATCTAATTTCTGGGAGGTTGCTAGTAGTGTTATCCCTAATGCACAGTTACAGAAAAAGCAAATGAAATTCAGAGACTTGCCCAAGGTTATATATTCGGTAAAAGACCAAGTTAAGAGAGGAACATGGGCCTCCTGACCTGCCTGCTTTCTCTACTTCACCTTTTTCAAAAATTTTATATTTCCACCAAGAAGCCACTATGGGTGCCAGGGAAGCGTTTACAAAAGTGCTTCCCTCTTCCTGACGCAGGGCTGGGTTCTGGAGGTCCTGAAGCTCCAGGGAAGCAAATGCCAGCAGTTCTGATCTTCTAATGCCTAGAACAAAAACATGCCGTGAACAACGAGAGCCCATTACACCATCGAAAAGGGAGAGAGAGGAGGAAGGGAAAGAGAAGGAGAAAAGAAAAGGAAGGAAGGAAGAAAGGAAGGAAGGAAGGAAGGAAGTGAAGAAGGAAAGGAGGGAGAAGAGACCAGTAAACCATCTTCTAAGGGTTTCTGGGAAATCACATATAACCCAACATAGAAAGCACACACACACACACTCACACACTACACATCTGTGTGAGAGTGTAATGGAATGAGCACAGGCTTTGGAGCCAAGCAGACCTGGTCAGTTCCCCAGCTCTAACATTACAGCCTGCGAGTCTGTAAGTAAGTCACCAGATCTTTTTAAGACTCTGTTTTTTTCATCTACAAAAGGTGGGAAGTTATGCCCATCCAAAGACGGCAAAAGGCTCAAGAAAAATGTTGAGCCAGAGGCTAGAGGAGAAGAGGAGTAGGGGAATCTGAGCAGAGAGAGACTGGGAGGCCCTGATGGGAAAATGTTTGAGAACCTCAGATAAGTAGAAGAAGTCATCGTGAAGAAAACATTCTCCAGAATTCACAAACCCCAGAAGAAAAGTTCAAATTCTTTTATCCTTACGATTTTGTTACTGAGCCCAGCTCCCCTCCCTCTTGAGAACCCTTTCCTTCCATCCCCGCCCTCATGTGTCCTCCAGACTTGGCAAGAGGACTCTCCCAGCTGCCTCTCTGCTGCCATGTTTCTCTTGCCCTCGCCCCCAGCCCCCGGGGCCAGAACCAGAGCCAGCTCTCCACAGATGGGCAAACCTGAGACAGCCCTGAGCCTCCTGGCCCCAGCCGGCCGCCCTGCGGCTCACCCCAGACACAGCATCTGGGGAGGCTCACACATGGGGAGGCCAATGGGGGGACTTGAAGGGGTCAATCTGGAATGAAGATTTGAAAAGGTCCAGGGTAGAGGAAGGGCCAGGCCCACTGTTCTCGGATTGCAGGCCTACGCAAAGACCAAGGGCAAAACTGAGGAGCAGACACTGAGGTTACTGAGCCAAACAAGGTGGGCTGAGTCCAGAGACACACTCAAGGTCAGAGGGAGGGGGTGGTGGTGCTGACGTCAGGAAGAACCAAGGGCCACAGAGGGAAGTTTGGCCTTGATGAGAGGGATGGTCTGCAGCCACAGGTGCCCCTGGACATCCAGCCAGTGGACTGAGTCAGCAACCCAAGCTGGAGGCGTAGAGAAGGCGATGGGCTGGGTATGAGACAAATCAAGGCAGCACCATCAAGCAGGCCCCGTGAGAAGCTCAGGCGTTAGCGGGCCCAGCATTCTTGCCCCGTTCCCAGAGAATGATGCCCAGGGCAGCTTTGATCCCTGCAGCGTGGCCCAGCATCACGGGGGCGGGCAGCCTCTGTCCAGGGAGCTGGCCCTTCTCCTCTTCTGCTGCCTCATTAAAATGGACCCTCCCTCCCCACCTCTTCCTTGTGCAACATCCTAGACTCTCCTCTGCCCCCGGCTTCCCCACGACACCCCACCCTCACACTCCCTCTCCTATTCTAGTCTGCTGAGATCAACAGCTCAGCCTTTCTTCAGCCTGAGTCAGCAGGCGGGCAAGCTGCCTCCTCCAAGCCTCGGAGGGCAGGAATGGACACCCTTTGAAGGCGTCCCCCCCTTTTTAAAATGCTTATTCATTTTTGAGAGAGAGAGACACAAAGTGTGAGTGGGGGAGGGTCAGAGAGAGAGGGAGACACAGAATCAGAAGCAGGCTCCAGGCTCTCAGCTGTCAGCACAGAGCCTGACGTGTGGCTTGAACCCATGACCCGGGAGATCATGACCTGAGCTGAGGTCGGCCGCCCAGCTGACTGAGCCACCCCGGCACCTCTGAAGGCATCTGCTTAACACTATGGCTCTACCTCTGGCTGTGCAATCTGAAGTATTCCATATCATCTTTCTGTGCTTCGTCCCTGCAGGGAAGTGAGGAAGGCCCTTGCCAGGCCCTACGCGCTGCAATTCTTCTTGCAATATTAATAGGGCTGGGATCTCCTACACCCTAGACACTGAGCCAAGGAACCTGTGAGGTGACTGAAGTTCAGAGAGGTTAAACAATTACCCAGGATTGCACAGCTGAATGGTGGGAGACTCCGATCTGTTTGTCTCAGGCAGGATGTGCAAGAGCCCCAGTGAACATTGGTTGATTTGCCACATGATTAATGTTTTAGCAGTGACAGACTGGAGAAACTCAGTGGGGTCAACTGGCTACAATGGCTCAGGTGTCCCCAAGGCCTGGGGCTTTAGTATTGTCTTCCCCAGGATGAAAGACCTTCCCCAAAGCAGCTGAGTCTATTCCCAGATTCTATGATGATGGCTGTGCCCCTACCCTGCCTCCCTCTCTCCCACTTGGAAAAGCCCAACTATGCGGATTCATCACTTGCAACAAAGATGGGAAGGGTCATTCACATGCCTGTGCCCTGGGCGAGTCCAGCTCTCCAAACTGCCTGTGAGTCCTCATGCTGGACTTCAGTCACCTCTTCGTTGAAGGGACAGGCAAGGGGAAATCAGCCCAGCTCTTGCTTCTTTCTACAACACCCCCTGCAGCCCAGAGCCTGGGGCAGAAGCCTAGGAGGTCCCGGGTTCACTGGGCACTGAGTCAAGGCCTCATTCAAGGGAAAGTTGCCTCCACCGGGCTTGGGCCCCAGCTTTCTCCTGTTAATTGAGATAATGACCCAACTCCCAGGGCTGCTTTAGCTTGAAAGGGGCTTTGAGATGCTGGGATGAAAGGCACCGGAGTGGAGTACAAAGGCGGTGCAAGGCTGGCCCTGGGCCTTCTCCAGCCCCCATGCTGACTCACTTCCTCCCTTCTGCCTGGGTTTTGCCTCAGTGATCCGGAAACACTGAACTCTCCTTTCAGGACAGTTAGGGGGTGTGGGTGGGGGGCTCTTCCCAGAGAGTGTATGCAGGACAGAGGCCAGGCATGAATCTCAACTCACCACCATGGCGCCCCCCATCCTCCGCGCAGGGTGGTGTACCGGTCTGGATGCCAATGGGGGTGCTACCTTGCATTTATAGTCATGACTCTCCTCTTCCCAGGGCTGAGAGGGTGAGGTGGCCCAGGGATGGGCATCCTTTTGTTATGCTTGAAGACACCAAGGAACAAAGAAGTAAGGAGGCTTCCCAAGGTTTCCCAGCACATCTGAAGAGAGAGCAGATCTGAAGCCTCCTAACCCCCTGTATTCCTCCCCCAGAGGGCAGCCCGACCCCAGGTTACTCATTCTTTTAAATAGGAGGCTCTCCTCCAAGCTTCTTGACCCTGTGCCTTGTGTTACCAGCATCTACACAGGCTTTGCCCTCAAGGAATTTCTTCTGGTCAACCAGTATCTCTTTAATACATGGAAGGATCACTAGGTATTTTAGGGTGAAGGAAAAAAACCTAAGGGTTGGGCAAGGGAGTGAGGTCTTCCGGAAAGTTAGAGTAGAGAGGTGGGCATTGCCAAGGACAGGGTTCTGGTGTTGGCCTCTGCCAGTGGACTAGAACTGCAAAATCCTCCAGGTTAAGGCTCCTAATGCAGGTCTTCAATCCGGTTCCTTTCACCTGGTGGACCTCAAATCACCACCCCTTTCCCAAGAGGCTGGGTTTCCAATTCTGCGTTCTGACAGGGAGAGAACAGCTAGCCGTACCCCACTCTGGGCCAGTGCTGTGCTACAGACAAACAAGGCATTCTCCGTGCCCTTAGAGTAGAGGAGAAGCATGAACAAGGCCACCAGACCAAGAGGGACGTGAGCTGGCAGGGAAGGAGGTGCAGGCATCGTGCTTTGGGGACCAGCGAGGAAGGACTGAGTGAAAGCCCAGAAGGCTACTCCTTGGTAATTTGGAATCAATATCCTCCCCCCCCCAACGCCTTATTGTGTAAGCCTCACCCCCCAGTTCAAGGCCTTCAGTGGCAATCCTTCAATCAGCCAGAACTAGCTGAGTGCAGATCGAGCTCTGAGTGGCTCTCCCCCTGCAGGCTTTCTCATCCCTGGACACCCAAAAAGTAGGGGTGATAACACCACCTGCAGCCAGAGGGTCATGCGTTTATAGACACGACACAAAGTGTCGGAACAGCCCCAGCCCAGAAGATGCACTTCCGGAGGACCTGTTACTTTACTCCTGGCACTTTCCAAACTCTGCTTATTAGAAAGCAGTTGGGAGGAGCTTGCGTGATGGGCAAAGAACTCTCGAAGGCAAAGGTGGTAAGCCCCAGAACAACAGGCTGAGGGAGATTGTGTAAGGACTTTATGGGAGGACTTTCCAGGTGGCCGGGGTGGCCTGGGCCTGAGGCAGGGTGCTCCCTGCAGTGACCTCTCAGGTTTCTGGGGACTTGGGCCGGTCTGGAGGCTGCAGGAGGGCATGCAGGACCCACAGAAGGAGTGTGAGGGACAAGCTCTCAAAGGGTTTGTTTTTCCTCCTTTTCTGGGCTGGGGGCTCACTCCTCCTGGCACTGGTCCTTCGTGGGGCCCCAGCTCCAGCTTGTTAGTTTTAACTGGAACAATTTCCTTTGAACTCAGCTTGAATTAGCATCACCATGGCAATAGATCCGCATTTTCAGGAGTCGACCTGGTCTTCACCCCTCTAGCAATTAGCTCCTGGGAGCAAAGCAGAAGGAGGAGGAGGAGGAGGAAGATGAAAGGGGGTGGGGGGGAGGGGATGGAGGTAGAGGATAGGGGGAAAGGTAGGGGAAGGAGGACAGGGATGGGTGAAAGATGAGGAGGGGAGGCAGGAAGCTAGAGGGAGGAGGAAGGAGACAGGGAAGTGCAGGAGGGACTTTCTGAGCAGCTGTGTCACCAAGACTGCCTTTACCTTCCCAGCCCTTCCCAAGGCCACACCTGCCTGCTGAAAGCTAGGGAAGCAGGAACCGGCATCGGCATCAGGACCTTCCGCACACAGCCTGGGAGGAAAGGTGCACTGTGCCCACTTTCTTAGCAGAGAGCCGGCAGCCCAGCGCCCACGGAGCAGTCACCCCAGGCAGGAAGCCCGTCCCTCCGGAAAGGACCAGGCTGAGCCACGACCTACCGGGCTTTGGAGGCTGAGGGCTGAGGAAGGGTCCATGATCCCATTCTTACTTGCCCACTGACCTCTGTAAATGGCAATGGAGGAGAGTTAAGGTTAAGTGAGAGGACCACCCTGGCACGGACTCCACGGTGGTCTCTGTGGGATCATTGCCCACCTACATGTCTGCCCCCTCCCTGGTTTGGGAGCTTCAGGGTTTCTTAGTCATCAGTGAATTCCCAGACACCAGCACCATGCCTGACACATATTAGCAGGCAATAAGGATTTTTGCAAATAAATTAACAAACAGATAGACTGCTGTGGTTTTTTAATGAGTGGTAAGAACAGAAAAGGAGACTAGCAAACCAGACCTCCAGAATTTGATCCGTTGAGATTCCCTCTTTTGTCAAGACTCCCCGTCCCCACCTCCTCCAGGAAGCCCTCTGGGACTTGCCACTCCTAAGGCTCCTCAACCTCTGAGACCCCTGAAATCATCCCCATCGCCCTGCAGCTAATTAATTACTGTTTCACTCATCTATCTCCTCCACTAGGCTGGGCTTGATGACAACAGGGACTCTCCAGCTCCTTGCCTGCTGTGAGTTCCAAGTCTGTGCTCTAAAAATGTCTGTGAATGCATGCACCTGAGTATTTGTGTAAACCAGACTGGCAGGAGGAGGAAGCTGTGAGCCGGTGGGGACATGGGGGCAGGGTTTCCGAGGCCCCTCTTACCTGTCGGCTCCCCAGAGAACTGAAGGGGGAGAGGTGTTTCTTGGGCCCTTGGGGGCACAGAGCATTTGAAGAAAGAGAAAAGCAGCCTTGGTCTCTTCTCAAAAGGAGTCCGATGGGAGGGGAAGGCTGGCAGAGGGAGGAAGGCGGTGTGCTCTACCCACGGCTGTGTGGGACCTTCTGCACTGACCCTCAAGGGGGACCCCAGGCCTGGCTCTACACCTGGCATATGTGTACTGTTTTAGGACCAAGAGTGGCCTCTGGGCATGAGGAGCTGTGACGCCTTTGTGTGTTCTATCTTCCCCGGGTTGTACCGTGTCCCCTCCCCTGCCCAGGTAGCCACCAGCTCTGTGGGCCCAGCTGCCCAGGGCTTCTGAGCTGGCTGGCATGGGGTCAGGGATCAGCAGGCGGCCTAATAATGACAGCCAGGCCTCCTTTGCTGGTCTCCAGCCAAGCACTCAGCAGAGCCGCCCCGGGTCTCCGAGAGCTCAGTCAGCCTGGCGGGCATCACCTGGCGTCCCTCTTGAGTCTGGTTTCCCATGTGTACAACAGAAGTCCAATCCTTTCTTGGCACCTTCATTTCATCCACCACCCGCCCCGCACCTCCACGCAAATGAGCCCCTTTCTCTTCAGCGGACCTCTGTCCGGACACGGTCACACAGCATTCCTGTCCGTCCCCAGAGCTGCCCTCCTTCTCCCTCTGTCCGCATTTCTGGCCCTTGGCTCCACTTGCTCTCGTACCCTCCCTGCTGGTCCTCCGCCCCTCCTCACTTCTCTTCTCCCAAGTCCTGCTTGGGCCTCTCTGTCTCTCCCTCCCTCCCCTCTCCTCCTCTGCTGCTCATTAGAAAAAAGAAATCTTTCTAAATACGCCAAAAATGCACTCATCCCCCACGGACCCCAGTCTAGCACAAAGGGCTGGTTCTTTCTGGCTGCTCCGTGTGGTCTCCTCCTTGCCCACCGCCTTTGAATCATGGCCTCGTTCACAGGCCTGGAAGGGCTAACTGGGGATTTTCCCATGTGGCCGGGTCGGGGGGAGGCCGGGAGGGCCTCCAGTCGGTGGAAGGGGGTGGAGACCAGCGGCCTAGCATCCTTCTCAGAGTTTGGTTTCCTTGCCTACTTGACATCATGAATAACTCCTTGAACCCAGAAGAAATCCCCTGGATTTGGGAAAGATTTCAAGATAGAAATCAGGAGACCACCATGTGGAATGCTAGGTCTCAAGGATACGCAGAGCTGACCTTCTCCCTGGGGCTGGATGACAGTCCTTTGACCTGGAAGCAGAGGAGGGGCTCCCTGATGCATCAGGACGGGGTGTGGGCTCTCTGGAGTTCTTCAGGGAGTGTTCGGCTTGCTCTTTGAGCTCTGGGCCCCTCCCCACCCCCCCACCCACCCCCCAGTGCCCTCAGGTCTCTGGTCCACAGGAGCCTTGACCTACCAGGTGAGCAGCCCCTGCCCTCTGAAGCCAGGATGACCTTGCCCCAGAAAGAAAGTCTTCTGATGCATTCAGGAATGGGGAACAAGGCAAGGACATCCAAGGCCTCCTCGAAGAGGCTCAGAGACAAGCCCTGAGCGGGCTAGCACAGGGCATCCGAGCACTCCGCTCCTGGCTGTGACATTCATTTCCAGGCTGGAGAAGGCCTGGGTCTCAGGGTTTCCTGCCCTCCTATGTTCTGTGGATTTCTGAGTTTCCCACTGTCTTTCCTGCATTTTCCCCACAGCAACCTCCCCCTCTGTCCCCCACCCACACGGCAGCTGGAACTCAGTGGTGTTCCTGAGTTAATCAAAAACTCCTGTACTTTGCCCTTGAATCAAGGCCATAGTTCCTTTGTCCCAGGGCAATAAGGTCGGCTTGCTCTCCTCTCTGGCTTAGGGTACGTTGGAAGAGTGAAAGGCGGGGAGGAGGAAGAGGGAATTAATGTTTCGCAGGCCCCCTTGCTGTTATGAGGCACAGGGCTGGGCGGTCGGGTGGTCGGTCCGCAGTGCTGACCTCACCAGTGTCCTAACAGTGGGGAGGAGATAAATGCAAACTCTGATTTGCAATTAAGAAACGGAGGTGCAAGAGCCTTAAAGAAATTTGGCCCCCAGCTCCCAAATTATGAAACGAAGGGTGAAGAATAGCTCGAGGCTTCCTGTGGAGTTCCGAGGGGGTTTCTAACCCCTTGATTAGGTTAGAGAACTCCATGATTATCTGCAGACTCTGGACAGGAAGCTGAGAAGGGCCGGCTGGGAAGTGCAAGCAAGAACAGTAGAGAGGGGTCTGTGGACAGCCTGCACTTGGAGGCAGAGGGAGGGCTCCAAGGGGGATTGGGAAGGCCCACGAGGCTGGACGTTTCTTTGGACCTGGAGGCACCAAGACAGCCCTGTGTACAGATGGAGGGGGTGAGGGGGCACCCCGGGGCCAGGGGTCCCCACACCGGGAGCCCCGGTCATCCTGGTCTTGCTTGAGATGATCGGGAGTTTGGGACACATTGTTGGAGAGGCTGAGTTCTAGGTCTTGTCCTCATGGGGGACAGGTGGGGCCTTAGAACGGGCCCCAGCAAAGCAAGGGGGCTTGGGGGACACACTCCTTCTCTGCTCCCTCCGCACCTGCTCCCCTGGCCACCCAGTCACTGGGCATCCTGCCACTGCCCACAGCCGGCCCCTCCTCCCCTCCTGGGCCCAAGTGAAAGTCAGTTTTTTTTTTTTTTGCTCCTTTCCACTTTCTATTTCTCACTTACCCCCTCCCTCTTCATCTGCCTGCTCCCCTTCCCCCACCCCCATCTGCCCTAAAGAGCAAATTCCGGGGAAGCTTTGCTGGAATCTGGGAGGCCTGGTTTGGCTAAGGGAGAAGAGGAAGCAACTGCAGATCCAAGAACAGGCCCCAAGGAATGAAAGGGGCACAAGGAGGGGTCAGCAATGGGGACAGATGCGCTCCTGGTGGGGGCAGGGAGGGGGAGGGTGGCTGAAACGGGCGACCCCAGAACCCACGGAGCTCCTGGAGAGGTACAGGGATGCAGGAACCGAAGAGGCAGGTCAGGATGGAAGGGTGTTTGGGTCCCCTGCCCTGCCCTACTGAGGGGGTACGTGGTGGGTGGGGACACTGAGGAGGCACCTCTGTCCCAGCCCAGCCCACCAGGATGCTTGGGTAGGCTACACTGGAAGCAGAAACAGAGAAGAAGGACCGGAGTCCCAGGAGACTGGAGAGTCTTCAGGAGACAGGCAGCTCTCCAGGGTCTTGGGGTCTCACCAGGAATGATGGCCTCTCTCACTCCGTCCAGTCCCCGCCCCCAGCTCTCCTAGAGGCCTGTGTCTGAGACCAATCTGAAACTCCCAGCAGCAGGGCTGGCTGGCCCCTTCCCTGCCAGCCCAGGTCAACCACCGCACAGCTGGACACTGCCTCCTGCTTCAGCCCCGCCTGGCGCATCTAGTCATGGCTCCGAGCATCCCAGTTCACAGTGGCCTTCCTCTGCCTCCCCAGCCAGCGCCGGGAACACTGCCCCCTTCCCTGTTCCCAGTTTACTCCACACAGGCTGGGCCGTGCCTCCAGGACTCCCAAGAGCCTGGTGGCCCGGCCTCCCCAGATGGCCAGAGCACTGGGACCTGGGATGGTGGCCTGTGCCTGGCCCCATCAGCCCTAGAGAGATAGGCCGAGGGACTCCAGCTTCAGAACAGCTGTGAAGTCCACGCACCCTCTACAAGGAGACAACCAAGGCCCAGGGCATGCAGGTGCAGAGGGCAGCTCAGGGACGCCCCATGGGTTGGCGATCCAGGGTGCACAGATCCCAAAAAGGAGTGCCCAAGGACATCCCCTGTGGGCAGAGGATAGGGAAGCCTAGGTGTTCCCAGGCGTGAAAGTACCTGGCTCTTCCAGGCGGGGGCAGGCCTCTCCTGCTGTCCAGAAGGGCAGGTGTCGCCGGAAGTAGAGTCCTGCTGGTGGTGGGATTCATTCTGTAGGTGTCTGAGAGTGAGTCACGCCTCCCGGTGCCTTGCATGTCCACGTGTGGGTGTTCTGAGTCAGCGTGTGTTGTCCTACGTGCCTGGGGATACAGGCGTGACATGTGGGTGACGGGTTCCAGGGGGCGCGGGCCCTGCGCATGTCAGTGGGTCTCTCCACCCTTGGGGAAGCTGCGCGGAGGTTGTTCTCAGAAAGCGCCAGCACGCCTGCATGTCCGGCCGTCCCTGTCCCGCCTCTGCATGTCAACTGAGATGTTGGGTCCCAGAGCGTATTCGCGTATGTGGGTGCGTGTGTCCAGGGTCCCCCGCCAAGGGCTGCCTGCGGGAACCAGAATTCACTGCGGTGTGACAGCGGTGTGGAAGCGGGGAAGCGCCAGTGTGGTCCGAACTCCAGAAAATTCCAGATCCTGAGTTTCCAGCTGTCCTTGCTAAACCGTGTACAGATGTGCGCTGGTCTGCTGCAGCCATAAACAGACCTCCCAGGATTTTTCCAGAGGAAACAGAAATATTTTGGTGTCTGCTCTGGGCAGGAGGGTGAGGACTGGGGATGGTGTTTGAGGCTAGGGCTTCAACACAAAGGGATCATAAATCAAAGGGAAAGCTGAAGAGGCCAGGGTATCCCCCAAAAGGCCAGCGGAGCAGGAAGGGCTCTGGGGGCGTCTAATCCCTAATAAAGCCCCAGCTACCCACCCAGGAGGGTGAAGTCCCAGCTGTCAGGGCCCCCAAGAGTCCAGACCACCACTGCTCCACCTCTCTGTAGCCCTCTCTCTGGGAGGGTGCAGAGTCCCTCACACAAGGGGCCCTGGGCAAGTGCCTTCTGGAAGATCACACTAGCACGCATCCATCCTCTTCACAGCACCGGCAGCACACCGAGGGGCGCACCTTACATGTGCATGCACACAGCCTACACTACACTGTCACCCATATGTCTAACCACACACCCTCCATCACCACACACACACACACACACA
>PJEM01012275.1:30444-48168 GCA_004023845.1 Helogale parvula | reverse complement strand
GTGATGAAGAGGAAGAATTTGCAGCCACGAATCCTTTACCCAGCAAGCCTGTCATTCAGAATAGAAGGAGAGATAAAGGTTTTCCCAAATAAACAAAAGTTGAGAGAATTCATCACCACCAAACCAGCCCTACAAGAAATCTTAAGAGGGACTCTATGAGGGAAATGTAACAAAGAATAAAGGTACAAGAGACATCACTCCCCCTGGGTCTTGAGTGACAATGCCAGGCAGAGCCTCCTGTCGCAGATGACTTACGCGAGAAGGCTTCAACAGGCTTATTTGGGCTGAGTCTTGATTGCAACCCTCTTGTTTAATAGCGAATGAACTATAGTACTTTTCTTTGCATATGACTCCCAGCTTATGAATATTGACAAAGTAGTGAAGCTGACGTAGCTGGAGTTTAATCAGTGATCATCGGTTAAGATATCAAAGTACCTCCGTGATGTCGATGCTGTGGGCCGGCCCGCATGCTATCAGTGTCCCAGATGTCCCAATGGAGGACACGATGGGAGAGCTCCGGCCCTTGGAGAGGGCACGAACCCCGTGATCGAGAAGGGACACGCACGTTGCTAGCAGTTCCGCGGTGCTGAGGGACAGGGCGGGCTCCGGGGTGGGCCTCCTTGCCCAACGCTTGTCTCTCCCCATGCACCTGCTGCCCTCACTAAAGTCTCTCTCTAATAAATACATAGTTTTCCGTGTACTTTTTGTTAAAATATATGGATTCAGTGATTTTTATGATGATGTTGTTTTCTCAAGAGCCGTTTTAGGCTCCAGCAATACTGAGCAGAAGGTGCGGAGGTTTCTCACACACCCCTTACCCCAGGCATGCACAGCCTCCCTCCCCCACACCCCTCACTAGGGAACACATTTGCTGCTGCTGCTGAACCTGCACGGACTTGTCATAAACGCCCGAAGTCCAGAGTTGCCATCAGGCTTCACTCTTGGTGCCCTGCATTCTGTGGGTTTGGACAAATGGATGACATGCATCCACCGTTACAGTACCATACACAGTAGTTTCCTAGCCCCAAAACTCCTCCGAGCCCTGTGAGCCCATCCCTCCCCTCCCCAAAGCCCCAGCACCTGATGTTTTACGGTCTCCACAGTGTTAGCTTTTCCAGAATGTCATATCATTGGAATCATACTGTGTGCAGCCTTTTCAGATTCGATTCTTTTTCTTTAATGTTTATTTATTTTTGAGAGAGAGTCAGAACAGGGGAGGGGCAGAGAGAGAGGGAGACACAGAATCCAAAGCAGGGTCCGGGCTCAGATTGAACTCATGAGCTGTGAGATCATGACCTGAGCTGAAGTCGGACGCTTAACCGACTGAGCCACCCGGGTGCCCCAAACTTGATTCTTTCACTTAGGAACATGCGCTCAAGATTCCCCCATGTCTCTTCATGGTGTGATGGCTCGTTGCTTTTCGGGGTTGAATAATATTCCACTGTCTGAATGGAGATGCCTTGATCTCAATACCCACACAGGGAGCTGTGCTCTCCAGTGAGTCTTCTCGGATCGGCTCCGACTTGTTTCTTCTGCACCAGTTAACAAGTTGCTGAAAGTGCAATCCTTTCATACCGATGATTCAGGGAATAAAATATTAATGCTCACACAAGAAGGAAACTATCCCAAACTTGTCTCTTTTCCTTCTAGAAGTTTAGGTGCCCAGGAAGTAGAATACCAGCGGTAAGTGTGTATGCCTTCCTGACAAGGTTAAACCAAGTACCGCTTACTCGGCTCTGGAAAGAGTTTACTTTGTTGACATGTGGTACCTGTAATGATCCAGCTGCGTTCTGCCCAAGCAGAGGGTGCTCAGAGGGGCTTCCCTGAGTCCTACGGGTCCTGAGGAGGGGCCGCCTACAGCTTTGGGTTGATTTGATTCATGCAGACCAGTTGTCTGGTCTAAGTAATTCAGAACTCTGAAAACAAAGGTCAGGATACAAATTCAACAGGAGACTGATACAGAAAAATAGCTCCAAAATTTTTGAGAACTCTACATAAACTTCTTGCATATGTATCTTGTGAATTTCAACCTAAAAAACACAGGTAAGACCATTATGGGCATCTCAATTCACAAACCTCTTCTTATTTGAGCATATTAAACTAGAAGACATGTGGTAAGATGTTAATTATCTTGCAGGAGCCTGTTTTGCATGCACACTTCCACAAAATACGGTGTCATCCAAAGGTTTCCTCGGTATTGAACAGAGCCGTTAGAATGTCGCAACTTTCTCATTTGCAGGCGAAGTACAGAAATACAGGAGGCTGTGGAATGTACTTATGTATGCAGATGCTGGAATCAGGGAAACCTAGATTCAAGTCCTGGCTGTTCTGTTTCTACTGGGAGGTCAGAGGCAATTCCGTTAATTTTTTCTTGCTTCAGGTTTTAGTTATTCTAACATGGCATCATAAAAGCATATACCTCCAGGCCCCTCGGTGGCTCGGTCAGTCAAGCGCCTGACTCTTGAAGTGAGCTCAGGTTGTGACGGAGCTCATGTCAGGCTTTGTGCTGACAGCATGGAGAGGAGCCTGCACGGATTCTCTCTCCCCCCTCCCTGCTCTCTCTCTCTATCTTTCCCTCAAAATAAATAAACTTTTTAAACATTTTTAAAAAGCTTAAAAATAAAATCACATACCCCAACTGTTGTAGAGACAAAATGAAGTGATTTTTTTTATCACTTTTTGCAAAGGATCTAGAGAACAATTACAGTCTTGAACAAGGTCAGCTCCCGACATCATTGTCTTCATCGTCTTCATCTCTTTCTAACCTTCTTTGACTTCGTGGTTTATGTGAATCAGTTTCATTACTTACTCTAACTATCCTATAAATTTTGAATCCTACTTTTTGAAGTGTGACTAAATTTTATTATGTTAAAATATTTTATTAGAAAAATATCAGAAGTAGAGTAAACATCTGACCAACACTGGATTGACTATTTTTCGATGCTCTGAACGTGGGCAATGCGTCAATGCACCGGATCGAGCTGGAGGGTGTCTACCGCTCTGTATCACCTGCATCTCACTGTCTGCTTCATCTGCAGGACGGGGACGTACGTGTGCACCGTCGACAAATGCTGGACAGAAGGAGGAGGCACAGGGCTTCTCTGACTGCTTTCTCTTTTGATGTAATTCCCTTTGTATTAGAAAGTAAGTTTATCCTTAATAACTGCTGATTCAAAACGCCACTCTCCTTTGGCTCTGAATTCTTACAGTTTGCCTCCATTATACACCATCCAATGAGCAGGACTGTTGAGTAATATTTCCATTTGTTCACAGTAATGAAATACCTGTTCTAGGAATTTAAACATGGATTTGAGGGAGCGCAGGGATCCGCATGACTGGAACGACTAGCAGCAGACCTTTTTAAACAAACTTGGAAAACTTAGAATGGATCACTTAAATGTTGCTGGACCAAAAAAAAAGAAAAAATGAACCAGTTAGAAAATAAACACTTAGTACAAATTTGTTTATTTTCTACTTAGCTGTGCACACACACACACACACACAAATATGAAATTTTTTAATTTTTTAAATTATTTTTATTTATTTTTGAGAGACAGCGTGAGCAGGAGAGGGTTAGAGAGAGAGGGAGACACAGAATCCGAAGACAGGCTCCACGCTCTGAACTAGCTGTCAGCACAGAGCCTGACATGGGGCTCGAACCCACGAACCATGAGATCATGACCTGAGCCGAAGCTGGATGCTCAACCGACTGAGCCACCCAGGTGCCCCAAATTTTAGATAGATTCATGCTTTCAGGTCAGAGAAGTCACAAAAGAAATGTAAAAGAAATTAGATAAATGTGGGTACATTCTCTTTATGAAAATCTAATCTCAAGTATCATTTTAAAAATCACAAAAAGGAAAGATTCTTGGTTAATGACATAATATTTAAGAGGTATTTCTTCAAAATTAAAAGGAAAATAAGAGACAGCTAATCAGCATGTATTTATCAGAATATAAAGAAGAAAAAGGTTTACAATGATTAAAACACACTTTGGTGACTCTATAACTCATTATAGTCCCAATTTAGGGAAACAGAAAAGACAGGAATGATTTAGAAAAGGAGCAGCCCATGCAGGCCATCAGCCCTGCCTCCCACATTCTCAGCCCATGTGCTGCTGGGCTGACACCAAACACCCTCAACCGCCCCTGTCCACCGTCCCCAGGGCCCAGAAGCACAGCATCCCTGCCCACTGTCGCTGGTCCACAGTGCGCCGCCCTCCCCTTCCCCCCGGTGACAGCCCCCCTTACACTCCCACTCGACCCCCTGACCCTCGGTCCCTCCAGCACACCCCAGACCAGCCCTGAGGACGTGTCGCTGGGCATAGTCAGGCCGTGTGTGGCACAGGGCAGCCTGACGTCCATCTACGAGTGTGATCTCTGGCCCCTGGGGGACCTCAGTCCTGCCACCTGACTGCAAATCGGCAGGCGGCTCATCCTCCACCCTCCCAGTGCCCCGTCGTCTCTGCCCTCCGGGTCCTGGCTGCCAGCCTTGCTCTGATTTGTAGGCAGGAAGAGGGGCGTCCTCTATGTCCGGTCGCCTCTGCGTGGTGCCTCCTGGAGTGGATGGATCTTTCTCGTCCTGTGTAAAGCCAACCTCTCCATTTATGTGAGAGGCCCTGCCTGCTCCGGGCTTCTCGCTGACCTGCTCCTTCAGGCGTGCCCCCAGCAGGGAACGTTTCTGCCCCACCGTTTCTTTCATGCTGGAAGCTTCCCCGTGGCCCCCAGACCTCGTTACCTCCCGCCCACTTTTCAGCTCCTCTTTTTGGCAAAGCTCCTGAAAACACTTCCTGTGGCTTCGCTTTCTCTCCATTTTCTTCTGGTGTCTCCTTCCTTGGTCAGACTTCCCACCCAGGAGTGCTGTAGGACTCGCGGGGACCATGACCTGACCTGACCGCAGTGGCTCAGAGCTCTAAGGTTGAGGTTCATCCTTCGCCTGGTTGGGAAGTAGTGTTGGGAATCCGTCACTGGCGCCCCCTTGTGACCTTTGCTGACCTTTCATTTCAGCGAAGCCGCTTGGCCCACGCCCTTCCTTCCTCCCTGGCCCGTCTCTGGACCAGCGCTCCCTCCTTCCTAGCCTCCTGGGATTCGTGCGCCCCAGTTCTCACCCCAGAGCTCACGTCCCTCCTGTCTGTCGGTCATTCCTTGGAAACCCCCTCCCTGGCCCCAGACCTAGGGGGCTGTGGGGAAGGTTCCCAAATGCAGGCCTTAACCAGGACTTCTAATCTGACACCCCTGTGTCCACTACTCACCCGGCATCTCCAACCAGCTGCCTAAGGGGCTTTGCAAATCCCTTTCAAAATCAGGCCTGGAACCTCCTCCACAGGCTCCCAAACCTCTCCCTTGCCAGTGGCTCAACCCGGGGGGCTGCCCTTGATCCCCCTCATCCGGGAAGTCATCCCCAAGGGCTCTACTTTCAAAACTTATCACAATTGGACCTCGCACACTATTGTCGGTGCTGTTCTCCAGGTCTCGTCTCTGCCTGTGGCACGTATAAGAACGTTCTGGAATCCACTGTCTCTGCTCCTTACCGCCCTCTGACTCAACAAGCAGCATCAAACCACAGATCCTGGGTTTGTTTCCTTCGCTGCAGAAAACTTGCCTCGCAGCTTGGAACACGGACCACCACGCCTCACCTGCTGTGGTGTGAGAGCCGGGGCCCCGTGGGTCCTGCTGGTGGCGGGGACGCAGCGCAGCGGCTGCCGGGCCGGACCTCGCTCGGGATGGTCCTCGCTGCCTTGCCGGCTGTCACGCTGAGGGCTCGGCCCCCACGACATGAGCGTCTCCACTGGGCTGTGTGTGGAGTGTCCTCAACGCCACTGAGCTCGCTTCCCTCCTGGGACCTTCCAGAACCAGGGGGAACTCAGCACGGAGGACACCATATTTTTTTTTTAATAATAGTTTATTGTCAAAATGGTTTCCATATAACACCCAGTGCTTCTCCCCACAAGTGCCCCCCTCCATGACCATCACCTCCTTCCCCCCTCCCCCTTCTGCCCTCAGTTCGTTCTCAGTATTGAATAGTATCTCATGACTTGCGTCCCTCTCTCTCCCCAACTCTCTTTCCCCCTTCCCCTCCCTATGGTTCTTTGTTAGGTTTCTCCTGTTAGACCTATGAGCTGACAAGGGTGTGGAGAGACGGGCACCCTCCTGCACTGTCGGTGGGAATGTGAAGTGGTGCAGCCGCTCTGGAAAACAGTGTGGAGGCTCCTCAAAAAACTACCAGTAGAACTCCCCCTATGACCCAGCAATAGCACTGCTGGGGATCTACCCAAGGGATACAGAAGTGCTGATGCATAGGAGCCCATGTACCCCAGTGTTCATAGCAGCACTGTCAACAATAGCCAAATCATGGAAAGAGCCTAAATGTCCATCACCTGATGAGTGGATCAAGAAGATGTGGTATATATACACAATGGAGTACTACATGGCAATGAGGAAGAATGAAATCTGGCCATTTGTAGCAAAGTGGATGGACCTCAAGGGTGTCATGCTAAGCGAAATAAATCAGACGGAGAAGGACACCATCTTTTATAATGTGATATTGGACGTGAGATGAATACTTCTGAACTCTATTGCTCAGATGGGTGAACTCTGGCCCAGTGGGGGAGGGGACAAGAGATTGGACTTGGGGACATGGGGATCTCTGGGAGCCGCCTTCGAGGTTAGCCAATCAGATGTGTTTCAAAAGAAGTCAGGTCATCTTCCCTCTGCCCAAAGGGTAGCCAATGGGTTCCTCTTTCAGACAGAATGAACAAGGAAGGGTCTTTCCAGGGACCCCCCACTCACAGCTCCCTCTCACTTTCCCACACCGCTCTGCCCAACGACACACCCTGGCCAGTATCACAAGAAAAGAAAGAAGGAAACAAACAAAACTCAGATCCCTCCCAAGTTCAGAGTGCAAGTGAAACAGAGCCGGGGAGCTGGGTCTCCGGGAGCTTCTTCAGACCCAGACTGAGCCCACGCAGCAGAGCAAGGAGCCGGTGTCATGGGGGCCAGAGGAAAGTGGCCCGAGGTCCAGACTCGCTCTGTGCAATGTGGCTCCGGCTCGCTCGCCTCCACCGGTGCCGTCTGCAGCCGGGAGGGTCTGAGACGTGGAGGCGGTGCTCCCCGAAGCTGTTCCTCCATGGCCCTGGGACCCAGGAAGACACTCACGCGGACACTCTGCCTTTGGAAACCAAGCAAACCCTCTGTCGGGAAAACGGGAGCTTTCCTAACCTTCCCCATGTCAGCGATGGCTCGCTGGTCCTCAGGAACGGGAGGGGCAGGGCCAGGGCCAGGCCCATGCGTTACCAAGGCCCCTCTCTCCACCCGTTTCTTCAGTGACTCGTCCGTCCTCCAGCTCCTCCAGGAGCCCCTGGACCTGGGAACTTGTGAGGATGATAGGGATCGCATCTGCTCTGTGCCGCCGGGAGGAGGCACATGGTAGCGAACATCACGAGGCAAGTTCAAGTTCCCCCCCACCCCCCACGCGGACATTTAACAGATAAAATGCTGTGTCGTCTGCAGCTGACTTTCACCGTAAACCTAGAGCCATGAGGGTAAACTTTACAGAAACAACTCTTATCTCTTAAAACGATGCATCTTCCCTTCTGCACCACTGACGATCTGACTGTCGTTTCAGGCACAGGATGGGCCAGTATCCAGAGCTGCCCCAGAGGCTTCTGGGTGTACTGCAGCTTTTAGTACTGTTTCAAGTTCAATGTTGCGATTCATTAAGATTGTATTCACCCCTTGAAAATATTTTATAAATGCCAATTTGGTTGGGCTGTTCTTGAGAAAAATATGTGAAGAACGTGGTCATAAATTAACAACACATTTGGCTCATGAAACCCTCGGAAGGTGTATACCCAAACATGATGCCTCCTCAAAGTGATCATCTTGGATTAAAGAAAATTGTTTCTTCTGGATATGGTCTCAAGAAATTGAGAATTATGTTAGAATTTTAGCTTTCCCTGTGAATCACTTCAGGAAAGTTATACAGACGTCTGGGGCCACAGCACCTCATCCATCTCACAGAGGACAGTCCCTGGCTGTCCGAGGCACAGTGTGCAGACTTGCAGGGGTGGAGGCAGGGAGAATGGGTCCTCTAGGGGCGCGGCAGGATTAGAGGCATGCGCATGACCCATTCTCCCCCCACCGCAGTGACACCTCAAACATCACTCTGCATCTGGCCCCTTCTGTTGAATTCAGCCTGAAATAGCACCTGGTCGTGGGACTAGAAAAGGTTTCTGCACCTACATATTTCTACCTGTGTTTTGAAATGTTCTCGTCCTGAACTCTGACCTCCACACCTGACCCCCATCCCTGCCAATAGCCTTCCTTAGGCTCGCCGTGCTTGGGAAGGTTCTTCCCAGGTTAGGTGTTGGCTTTCTGGCCGCCCACCCCCTTGTTCCCTTTCTCCGCAACGCATCCTGTGAACTCAGAAGATGCCCCAAACTTCACAGCCGCCCTCAGCTCTTGTCTGGCCCAGCCAGTCCACGGATGCTGAAGCAGGGGGAGGATGTTAAGAAAAACAGCATTTACAAGTACTATGTTTCTTTAGAAAATCACAGCATTAATTTATGATCACATTTGTGTAATGAGATCTTTAGGGAAATAATATGTGTGTGTAGAGACGTTATTTTTTTAAATTGAATTTTTTTTCATGTAAAGCCTCACGAAAAAGCAATTTTAGAAGCTGACAAGTTTGAGATATTTTTGAAGAACACAAAAAAGAAGAAATTCTTTAATTTCTCCTTAGGACACGAAACTATGTTTGACATACAAGTATTGGGGGAAGGAGGGAAGGAAGGAAGGAAGGAAGGAAGGAAGGAAGGAAGGAAGGAAGGAAGGAAGGAAGGAAGGAAAGAAAGAAAGAAAAAAAGAAAGAAAGAAAGAAAGAAAGAAAGAAAGAAAGAAAGAAAAAGAAAGAAAGAAAGAAAGGAAAGAAAGAAGGAAGGAAAGAAAGAAGGAAAGAAAGAAAGGAAGGAAAGAAGGAAAGAAAAGTAAAATAAAGAAAAGAGAATAGATGAGAGGAGAGGAAAAGGAAAGGAAAGAAAAGGGGGAAAAGAAAATTAAGGAAAATAGAAGAAAAGAAAGGGAAAGGAAAGGGAAAAAAAAAAGAGAAAAGCAAGAAACCTACCCAAGTGCCTTCGACAGAAGGGCAGCCAAATGGTGTTGGCTCACACATAATGCCTTATTTTAAAACTGTCATTTATTTGCTAAAATATGTGGGCTCTGAACACCTGTCCTTTCTGATGACATTTTATTTATTTATTTACTTACTTACTTACTTACTTACTTACTTATTGACCTATTTAAAGGGCGCCATACAGGAGTTTGGAAAATAGAACAGTGCATTGGCCTTCGCCAGCGAGTGCCAGTCTTCCCTGGGAGAAGTGGGTGCCCAGCGAGCACCGTCTTACCTGAAATACTGTGTGGAAGCAGCCAGAGACCTTCACAGCTCGAAGAGGCCGGGCCGGGCCGCTGCACGTACCCCAGGGCTTTGGGTCTCCAGGGAGGAAATGGGCTCAAACGGGAGAACACAGACCCCTTCCAGGGCAGTGTCAGGAGGTCACCCCCATTTGTCCGTTGGACTGTTGTTATTTCCAACAAAGCTGTGGATTAAATGGTCTACGTGGCCAGTTTGATCTCTTTCTCAATAAAAAATGACAAAAGGAGTTAAAAACGGGGATCTGCACAGCAGCCAATGAAGGAACTGGCAGTGAACTCTACACACACTGCCGGTTCTAGGCGCTCTCTTCCTGGGTCCGGCTGCGTCGGGGGGAGGGACAGGTGGAAAGGCCCTGGGGTGGATCCGTATCGCCGTGGCTCTTCTGCTCTTGGCCACAAAGGTGCAGGGGTCCGTGGACGGAGGAAGGAAGCAGCCTTGCCCCCCGCTGCTGCATCAAAAAAGCTGCCCTGGATCCTGAAATTTGTAAAAGCCAGGAAGGTAAGTTTGGGAGGAAATAAAACTGGCCTTACATTTAACTAACGTAGTGTCAGTCCTCCAGCTACCTCAAAATTACCTGAAGTCTTACTTTACAGATTTCCAGGACTTTCCTGAGAAGCAGAACTACTTTGTTCCTAGAGTCAGGATCCGAGATGTTATCCGAAGGCCGCTGATAATCGTGGCTAAAACTTTCCTCCTCATACCTCTTCTTTTATTTCCTGATTAGAAACATTCCCAGGGGTTAATCTTCTTTCAGAGAGCCACGGGTCGGCATTCACTACCACCGATACATAATCATCCATGAACTCACTGCGTATCTATCTTGCTCCTGGTCAGTTCCGTGCCCTCCCGCACGCCAGTCCACCCCCAGCCCTGACACTGGTTATGGCTGCACAGTCGCTGCTTGAACACGTGTCCTGCAATGAAGACAGGATGAAGGGGAGCCAAGTGGATGAGGGAGGGCAGGGAGGAGGAGGGAAGAGCCGAAGCGTCAGGGGCCTGGAGCTCTCCAGTACAGGATAACGGCGCCTTGACTGGAGTGGCAGCTGAGACAGGAGTGGTAAATTATTCGCCATCTTGAAGTCAAGGTCAAGAGGATTCCCAGATGGGAGGGGAAAAGCGGTTTGTATTAAACCTGAAAAGAAATGTGAGTCAGAATAGTCCTCAGCGTAGGAGAAAAAGGAAGACAAACAAGAGAAGCCAAGAGGAGAAACGCCTCCAGAAGGAAAAGACACACGGCGTTCAATGGTGTCCGTGAATCCGGTGGGATGAGAGCAAGAGTCATCCGCTCGGCAGTGCTGAAGCATGGAGGTAACGTCAAGAATACACATGCAAGCCCCTAATTAGGATAAAGGCCAAGTGGGCAAATGAGAAGATGCTGGAACAGACTGGAAGAGCCACTAGAGTCAGGGCAGGACTGACTCTGAGAAACGGAAGGAGGGAGGGCAGGGCAAAGGCTCAGGCCACAGTGCAGTTCACAGGAACATTGGGCCAGGCCTGCAGGGAGCCCTGGAGCCAGAGGAGTCCTGCATCTCCCAGGGACAGCCAGCGTCCTGGCCCCCGCCACACTCTGTCCTGGCTCGAGAGGCTTGTGCACTGCAGAGCACAGGGCTGGGACCAAGGCCAGGAGGGCCCCGTCCAGTCCAGGCGCCTGAAGCTGCCTTCTCCTGGTCCCCGCTAAGGCACAGCACCTTGTGCAGGGTCACATCACCGCCTTGAAGCACCTGCCGATTCCCTGAAGAGTCCCAGTCCTTTTGACATTACCGCATCATAGTTCTGCTTGTCTTGGCTTGCGAGGAGCATTCCATCCTGCCATGTGGATGGATAGACTGAAATATTGTGAGTGGCATGAATGGTCACTGCTCATCACAGATGACATAGAATCCACCTTGCAGTTTTAGAGTCTAAAATAAATGTTTTAACCAAGATCTGCACATTTAAAAATAGGAGTAAATTAGGAATGTTTATCCTCAGGAACACAAAGCACCTACTGCACAGTTTTTAGCCAGAACTTTAAAATAATGTATCCCAGTTTTGCTATCATTATGTCAAGTCAGCATGCCCAACAGGATACTGGGCATACTTTTTAGGAAATAGTTTTAGCCTGCGTGTAGGGGGATCTTGGGAATGTACCCAGAGACCTGAGTTTCCCCGTGTAGAATGATCTTTTTAGTGCACTGTTATTAGAGCCAATTAGAGTGGCCTACTAATGGGGGCCTTGAGAGGGGATGCGTTTTTTTTCCACGACATTTCAACAAACACAGGGGGTGGCTGCCATGACTGCAGATGTATTTCCAGAACATTCACCAGACACCACAATGACTTTTAAATTTGTCCACATTCACACAGCTGATGAACACTTTGGGTCAACAGTAAAAGACAGCAGGAAGACAACTGTGTCCATATCGTATGTTGCAAATCAGCTCTAGATGACGTGACTCAGCATTTTGCCCATTGGGTAGGGAGGGTCAGTGGTGGCCCGGGCCACAGTGTCAGGTCCTGCCACCGTCTCCCTCCCCAGTCTGTGCTGACTAGTTTGCTACCACCGAATGCCATTGTTTTGTTATACGTAGGGACAGCCAGATAGGGCCCATTTTTCACACACAGGAACAAAGAAAATCGTTGTAATAGACAATACTTGTGATAACAGTGATCCTGGGAATGAATCACTTCCTGCGACACGTTCGAGAGTGAATTGTTTATTTCCTCTTGGTTTTCCATGTGGGTTGGTCTCTCTCTGTTGAGGAAGACAAAAGGCGCATGGCTTTGGTAGGAAGGAGCTTTGTCATCGTCACGGATGAAACCCAGACTCACCAGTGTGGCCAGTGCTGGGTGCCGCGGAGCCGCAATTCCGTCCTGGGGTTCCAGGGAGTGACAGGGACGGCAGACACGCCACAGTGAATGGATGCTTCACTCTGGCAATCTGTGAAAAAAATGTCTTTGGTTTCATACATTTTTTTGTTTAATTAGACAGAATGTTCATAAATGAATTACTTTTCATACTCAACTGTAGGTTGTTCAAACTTGGACAGGATTCCTTGGGAAAACTGATTTCATTAATTAAGAAGGGATGGCTTGCTTGGGCTGTTTGAAACAAATATTAATTTGTAAAAACTCATGTGTCCCCAGCTGGGCTGTCAAAGCACTTGCTCAGAAAGTATAAAATTAACATATGTAATTTCTTAATTCTCACAAGGAGGGGAAGAGGGACAGCTATGAAGTCAGCTCTAACTACCTACATGGAAATATTGAAATTCATTTTATTTTCACCAGAGTTTACACATTTTATTTGATGTGGATACAGTGGTGGCCAGGCAGACATGAGTGAGATCTGATTACAAGTAGAAAAGTCCATCCAGATTGTTTCTTGTTCTCATAAAAGGGAGACTGAGATTTTTTTTAAAGCAATTAAACCATACTGATTATAGGTAGATGTCAGTTGCTAATAAGTGGAGTATTTCCAAGGCTGGTCTGTTTTGAGAAGAACCAGGTTCTCTGTGGCCCCAGCTTCTTTGTAAATGGATGAAATCATAGCAGAAACAAGATTACTGTTGAATTAAAAAGACCATGTGGCATGTGGCTTCAGTGGCCCACAATCTGTCACAGTTTCATGGATGCATGAGATGTGCTGAGTTCATCTTTGTGTTTCTCCCGCACTGGTGGTCAGAGGCTCTGTTCAAAGGCACCACTAAGCCTGCATCCACCCGCCCAGGCTCCCACCGACCTGCGGACGTGGAGCGGGGGCTCCGGGCATGGCTGGGCTTCGGTCCCCCAATTCCAGAACATTGGCTTTTATCTCCTCACTGAGCATTGCACCGCAGCTATCAGATGGCTCTGTATTTTAAATTCCGCTGCCTGTCAGTCATGGGCAAATGAAGAGAAAGTGCTCGACCATAAAACCCCGAGTCAGGGAGCAGGGAGCGTGCCCTTGGCAGTGGGCACCCGGCCGCTCTGACTTGTTGTGGATTTGCCCCAAGGTAGACAGTTCTTTCTTTTTTTTTTTTTTTTAGTTTATTTATTTTTGAGACAGAGAGAAACAGAGCATTAGTGGGGGAAGGGTAGAGAGAGGGAGACAGAATCTGAAGCAGCTCCAGGCTCGGAGCTGCCCGCACAGAGACCAACACGGGGCTTTAACTCACAAATGGTGAGATCGTAACCTGAGCCAAAGTCGGACACTTAACCAACTGAGCCACCTAGGAGCCCCAGTTCTTTCTGTCTTAAAATGTGTCTTAAAGAAGTCTGGCTGCACAGTGAAATCAGAGGGTAGGACATAAAAGAGTGGAAGGAACAGAGTAAAATCTGTGAGGCAGCAACTAGTCCTGATTCGCTAAAGAGCAAAAGACCCAGTTTGCCCAAGCGTGTGTAGTGTGGCCCCGGCCTCTTCACGACTGGCGTGGAGCCCAGAGGTTTGGGTCCACATCTAAGAGGGAGAGAAGGTCTTCAATGTGCGGGTAGTTTGGAAAGGGGTCAATGTGCGCTCAGTCCTACCATTGTCCCGTTGGCCGCCATCTGTTGAGGTGCTTGGTGACACGTCTGCTGACAGGGAGGGCAGGGACGGCTGTGTCTCTGTGCAGCTGTCCCTTAGAACCAGGCCTGTGCTTGGGACCCACGTGCTTTCGACCGGCTCCAAGCAGACAGTGGAAATCCTCAAATCTCTAGAATCTCAACTAGATATGTTTCTCCTCCATTGCAATGGGAACAAAACATGTTTTTACTGAATCATTTTAAATTATATTTTGAGAGATGTTTTGCGGGTCCCCTTTTCTTTGTCCAAGACCTGTTATTATGTATTAATATGAACTGGGGCATCGGGGTGGCTTAGTCGGTTAAGCATCCAACTTTAAAATTTTTGTTTTACATTTATTTATTTCTGAGAGACAGAGAGAGACAGAGTATGAACAGGGGAGGAGCAGAGAAAGAAAGAGACACAGAATCCGAAGCAGGCTCCAGGCTCTGAGCTAGCAGTCTGCACAGAGCCTGACGTGGGACTCAAACCCACGAACTGTGAGATCGTGACCTGAGCCAAAATCAGATGCTCAACCGACTGAGCCACCCAGGTGCCCCAAAGCACGCACCTTTTGATTTTGGCTCAGGTCATGATCTCATGGTTTTGTGAGTTCAAGCCCCATGTTATCTCCGCAATGACTTGTGGGATTCTCTTTCTATCCCCTCTGTGCCCCTAATTAATTAAAAAAATAAATTAATTACAATAAATTTAAAAAATATTAATGTGAACTGATATTCCAATGCAGTAATCTATCTCAGTATCAAATAGAATTCCAATTGTATGACATTCGTTTACCAAAAAAAAGAAAAGAAAAATATATTAGGAATAAACTTTATATAACCTGTATAACTGAGCTGAGTAAGAATAATACAGAAACATCTATATGGAAAGAGGTTTTTTTTTTTTTTTAAATAAAAGTGATTCTGTTTCTCTTATAAAGGTAGGCACAGAAAAACTAAAATCACAAGAAATAATGGTTGACTATATGATGCTGCAAACAGAGACCGCGGATGGCACCGTCTATCTCCTACAGGAAATTCATAGTTCAGTTCATGCTGGTGTTCTGTGCAGATGATGCGCGTTAGCACGCTGAGCGCCGGGACACACACGAACTCGTCTGCACGCCTACCGGCTGCACACGCACGGACCGTCTCACCGCGTCGTTTTATCACGTATCCGTGGGAGCACGCGGGTTGACAGCGGACTGGTATGTTTTCTGATTTCTTTTGACACTGAGCATTTGTTTAGCCTTGCTCTTTTGAGTCATCTGTTCATAGGCTTTGCCCCTTTACTGAGACTTTTGTGGCTTTAATTTTATATAAAACTTCATGTTTATATAAATTCAACTTTTAAGTAACTTTTTCTTTCTTATTTCTCCCATAGCTTCAAAGCTTAGACAAGAGACTGCATTCTACTCAGCATCTTCTTCTTTTTTTTAAATTTTTTAAATGTTTATTTGCTTTTGAGAGAGAGAGAGAGCATGGCAAAGCATGAGCAGGAGAGGGGTAGACATAGAATCTGAGGCAGCTCCAGACTCCGAGCTGTCAGCACAGAGCCTGACACGGGGCTCAAACTCACAAACCACAAGATCATTACCCAAGCTGAAGTCAGATGCTGAACCAACTAGGAAGCCCTTAACTTTCAATGAACTTGTAGAACTACAATATTTTAGAGTTTAAAACTCTGAAGTATGCCAACTAGTGGATTTTTCTGTCTTTCCTTTTTTTTTTATACACAGATTATACCAATTCATTTTTTTTTTTCAGTCTTAATGAGAGAGATAAAACCAAGAGGTGTCCAGGGGATTGCCCAGCGTCTGCTCGTCAGGACTCAGCAGTTTGGGATTCGGGATCAGGGAAGCAGCGGTGCTTTTGGTATTTAGTGTTCTTCTGACTACACTTCACATAAGCCTTGCCTTCGGTCACGCCCACTGGCTTTGACTCTACGGAATCCTAGGCAATCAGAAAATGTCAATCCGTCAATCCATGAGTATCTTTACACACCTGGGAACAAGAGACTTTTCTGAATCATAATGAAGAAATTCTGAATCGTAAATATTTAAGCTGGAATGCAAAGCAGAAACTGTCGATTATACTTGAATAGAAATGATTTCTTCTTGTGAGTTGGTTACCTGTTTAATTTCTTTCATAAGCATTTATGCTCCTCGGAGAAGAAGCATCCGTAGAAGAAATACAGGAAGATGAGGAGCACACTGTTGAAAAAATTACCTCTAAGAAGTTATTCTGAAGTACAGTCACTAGATAAAAGGAGGGGATATTTACATTAATTCGGTAAGTCTTCAAAAACCAAAATGTTCCGAACTTGCAACACAAAGCCTCCCTGTGGAAGCTGCGGACTGACTGCTGGTCCCTGTTGCAGAGGCCAATCCCACAATGGTTGGCCAGGGATGCTTCCAGAAACACAGCTCTTTTCCTCCATCTCACAATATCTTCTGCAGACGTTGTTCATGTTTATCATGAACATGTTTAATGTATCGTGTATCATGTTGTCATGTTTAATGACCCAGTTCCAAGTTCCATTGAAATACCCTTTCTTCCTCTTTCCTTCCCTCCTATCGTTTCTCATGGCCACTCTTTCTAGAAGTTTCCAACATTGTAGTGCTAGAGAAGCAGTTCCCAGCAATAGCACCTATGCCCAAGGGAGATTTCTGGCTTAGTAACAGCCCTCAGTAAACACAAGGTCAGGGCTGCCTCAGGAAACGGTTGGCTTGATGGTGAAAATGTGGCGGGTGCGCTGTTGTCCCGAGGCAGGTAGGGAAGGTTTGGGGGAGCACCTGCCCAGGGTCAAGTGCCTTCGCTGCAGGTGCAGAATGGGCTGTATTTTCCTCTCTGTGGAGTTTGTGGCAGAAGAGACAGGATGGGACCTAAAGACGAACTGGAAATGCACTGGCAAACTTTGCGATGCAAATCCCTCTCTCTCAAATGCAGAGCCGCTCAGGCCTCTTATTTTCTTTTCTTTTTTTTCTTAATTTTTATTTATTCTTGAGAGAGAGAGACAGAGAGCTCCTGAGGGAGGGACAGAGAGACAGAGAGAGGGAGACACAGAATCGGAAGCAGGCTCCAGGTTCCGAGCTGTCAGCACAGAGCCCAACACGGGACTCAAACTCGTGAACTGCTGCGAGATCATGACCTGGGCCTAAGTTGGATGCTTAAGTGACTGAGCCATCCGGGCGCCCCATGCCTCTATTTTCTTTATCAAAATTTCTGGCCACAAAAAAGTGCCGAGTGTCCTTTGGGTGCCAAGGTTTTCCATAGGTCCTCAGGGCGAAATGCACAACTGGTGAATAGGAAGTGAGCAAATGCAGGGTGGAGTAGTGACAGTGGTGACGTGGGGGGTCTGGGAACCCCTCTCTGCAAAGCCCCGCTCTCTCCTCACCACACAGATCAAGAGAGTTAAGAGTTCCTTTCTTTCCTTCACCCACTTTCTCATCCAGAAAATGATGAATGGAAGTGGAGCGAAATTATGAGGCGTTTTCTGGCGTATCTCAGTTTGCACGTCTCACAACTTCTCTGAGCAACTCTGCTGGGTACATGTTGTTTCCGGGACTTGAGGTGACAGCCTTGCAGCTGGGGCTCCTGGGCTTGAAGGCAGGACCCTGGGAGCCAGTCTACAGACCCTGCTGGGCCCTTTCCACCCTCCTGGGTGTCTCTCAAATACTCCTGCTCCAGTGCTCACCCCCTACCCACCCTGCATGCTGCCGCCCAGCCTCGCTGAGCCTGTGGTCAGCACAGTGGACGGTCAGGCTGGACCCCTGCCCTGTGCCC
>PJEM01012275.1:0-30344 GCA_004023845.1 Helogale parvula | reverse complement strand
AGCAGGACTCGCATGGGGACTTCCCTGGTTGCTTCCTACTGTTTGCTTGACGTGAATGTCGATTGGCTCTCAAGCACTGAGGGCATTTCCATGCTCTGGGAGACTGGACTGCGGGTGAGTTCTCGTCCGGCTCGCCCAGCGTTGGCCAGGGGTGCGCGGAGGGTCAGAGGGTCCATTTGTTTCTTCTCCTACCGATGCGGGTGCTGGGGTGCGAGTGGGCCCAGTGGAGGTGACAGACAGAACCCTTCCCTGGGGCTTTGCCTGGGGGTGTCCTGTGTCTGTGACCACTTGTCTTCCTCCCCACTCCTTCCCGGAAGATACTTGGTGCCGTTTTAGTGACTTACCTCTTCAAGTTCTCACTTCTTCCTCTTCCCTGCCCTGCACAGTCTGTCAGCTTTGACCTCAGTCTCCCAACACCCCCACCTTGCACACCGCTCTAGGAAAATTCCAGTTGCAGGGTCTCCAGGCTACGTGTGCTCATTTCCGCTCCCTAGATAGGAGACGTGGGGATTTTATTTGTATCCTTCATGTAACACAGGTCTTCAATTTATCTTAATCCAAAGGAGGATACGATGTGAGGTTTTAGGCTCCTCTGTAGACCGCCTCATTTCATATTTGTTACATGCTGGTATTACATGCTGGTATATCGAAAGGTGCTGTGTACAGGGCAAAACAGACCCAGATCACCTCTGGAAAAGCTGGATGAATTCAAAATACTGAAATGGTTCTTATTTCCGAAGTTCTTGTTCAATCCAAAAGGTGGCAATTGACGTTATCAGGGCCCATCACCCATCTTCATGGTGGTGTGAAGGCAGCCTCGGAAGGTTCACGTAAGTTAACGCAATGGACTCATGAAGATTGCTTTACATTTTCATTGAAGACAATGATTCAAACGCCTTTAACCCGGATTGTTCCCCATAGTCATCGTTGCTGTGGAGAGCTCAGCACAGTCTCTCCTCCTCCTCAGTTCTGCAACACCTTCATGAAGTGTTTCGTGTTTACTGTCCCTGACATTCCACGAAGGCCATGCTGTTGTGTGTCCGTGAGAACAAAGACGTCTCTTCCACTGAGAGTTGTTTAGAGCGCGGTCAGCCACCTGAGAGCCGTTGTGTGTTTGTCACCATTCGCTGGGCTTCGGAAAGCAGACCTGAGATCAGAGCCCTCTGCCAGGGCAGAAATCACAGGGACCCCTTTTTCTCAATGTGTATTTATTTATTTTGAGGGAGGGAGAGATGTGCTGCGTGTGCAGGAGAATGGGGGAGGGGAAGAAAGGGAGGGAGGGAGAAAGAGAGAGAACACCAAGCAGGTTCCACGCTCAGCACAGAGCCCAACTCAGGGCTTGATCTCACCACCATGAGACCATGACCTGAGCCAGACCCTTAACTAACTGAGCCCCCCAGGGACCCCGGAAATCACAGGGGCCCCTTAGCTGTATGGGCACATCTTAGTGTATGCCACATACAGTAAGTTTTTGTATTACGTGGTTTGCATCAAGCCCGTGGCACCGACCCCCAATTCCATGGACACTAGAAATACGTGTGTTTATGCAGACCTCTGCATTTATAAGAACAAGTGTTTATTGGTAGCACTGTGATTTGGAGCAGGTAGGGAAAGATGACTAATAAAAGTAAGATGACTTGCTCTCAACTATCAATGAGACTGACTATTTACTGAGAAATTACGATGAGGTTCGAAGCTGTTTTCAATTAGTTATCTCAAAGCAGTATTCATATCCTTATCTTACAAATGGGAAACTGAGTCACCGACTGAGAACTTGCCCCAAGCTACACGAGTGGCCAGGCATGGGACGCGTGACAGATGGTCTCCAGGTCCCGTCATCTGAGCACCTTCTCAGGCTTGAGTGTCTCGGTATCACACAGAGACCTTGGCTCCGTCCATTCAGTGCGTCTGGTTTGGGGCTGAAAGGTTGCATTTCGAATGAGTCCCCGGGTAATGCTGTAGCTGCACCAAGAAACACACTTTGAGAACCACCACTCTACCCTATAAGGCCTTTCTCAACAGTATGCCCGGAGTAAAACACACATACATTTACCATTTAACCATTTTATGTGCAGAGTTCAGTGACGTTAGAAACATGGACTGTTATATAGCTGTCGCCTCCCTCTCTCCCCAGATCTCTTCTCATCTTGCAAAATGAAACTCTGTTCCCATGAAAAAATTCTTCCCTGCCCCCCTGCCTGCCAGCCCCTGGCACCTCACACTCAGCACAGAGCCGGACGAGCTGTGAACTTGTGAGAACACAAAGTCTCATGAGCTCACGCACCATGAGATCATGACCTGAGCCAAGCTGGATGCTTAACCGACTGAGCCGCCCAGGCACCCCTGAATATGCTCCTATTTGAAGTTAGGGTTCCTATCATCAAAATGTAAATTTTCAGGGCATCTGTGTCGCTCTGTTGGTTAAGGGTCCAACTTCGGCTCAGGTCGTAATCTCTAGGTCCACGAGTTCTAGCCCTATCCACAGCATTTGCCACATTTTAATCCAGGAGCCCCAAACCTTGGCTACATATTGGAATCACCTGGAGAGGAAAGAAAGGAAAGGAAAGGAAGGGAGAGAGAGGAAGGAAGGAAAGAAGGAAGAACTAGAAGGAAAGAGAAAGGAAGATAAAAACAAAGCAATGATACAGTACCTGTGCTCTATCTCAGACCAAGTAACTCAGAATATCTATCCAGGATTACAGGCATCCTTCGCATAGCTAGATAGAGAGGGTACACGCCAGAGTTAAAGAGTGCATTGCTGGGGTGTAGAAACACATTTACCAAGTTGAGAATGAGGATGTGATGATATATTTTGAGGGTTTACATTTGAAATCCTCAGGCAGCCCAGGGAGAATGAACTAGGAGCAGGAACTATACCACCTCAGAGTTGGTTTGAGGCTGAAAATAAGGCAGTAGCAGCAATGAAACAAGAAAATTTTAAGAAGCTCCTTCTCGGTAGTCATGAAGCCCTGTTGTATGAACACTGGATTAGGGGGCAAGTCACTTGTGAGTGCTTCTCCCTTGGGCCCAGGGAGATGACTAGTGTTCCCTCATGAGAATAGGGCACCATGTTCCTCCCATGCACTAAAGAAAAGGGAAGTTTGCGGAAATGGAAATGTGTTCCGTTGGACCAGACAGTGCTTGGGGGTCATACCAGATCTAGAAGTTCAGAGAAACCTGGAATAGTGAGAGCCAGTGGTCGTGCTGTGAAAAGATGAAGCTAAAGACCCAGAAAGTGACGGGATCACTTGAACGCCACATAAAGATGGAAAAACAAAGACGAAGGCCCACAGCGAAGGGGCCACGGAGCAGGTGACCACAGTGGGACTGTAGGTGCCACATCTGAGCACCAGCATCATCTTGTGATTTAAACACATGCACTTGAAATAATGATTCCATCTCATTAGAGAAAGGAAGGGAAGTTTTTTATTTAAAAATGACTAGATGACAAATTCAGATCGTCATCAGGGTGACCTCCTTTCCTCATATCCGCGTATCTGTGTGACCAAAGAAAGAGCTCCGAGTGAAGTTGCGCTTTTGTGCTCCATGAAGAAATGGATCTCCGTTGTGAGGAAGCATCCCCACGACATATGTGTGTCTCTGAGCCGTAGCATAAAGAACATACGCTCATTTAATAAACCTCCTGACAACCACAGCCCAGAACCAACTGTTGGCAACACTGGAGCGAAAGCCAGGACGGGAGTGTTGTCACAACCAGGTCCCCCGGAGCTGGCTTGAAATCCCCCAGGAGCTCGGGACTTGACAGCATGCGGGGGCTAAGAGCGAAGGGAGGGGGTGGAGGGTCCCAGACGGAAGCTGTCTTTTATGGTGGTTTACTGGGGGGGAAATGAAGGCAATCGAAAGGTTCCCTGTGATAAATTTTCCAGACTGGTTAGTTACATAAGATGCTCATCTTTAGAAGGGTCATCATTGAAAATACATTTTAATTATCTATTTAGATCCTTACAGGCTTCACTCATTTATTGCATTTTTTTTAATGTATGCCCACAGTGCACCTACATCCGAGCCAGGCTTAGGAGAACTGGAGAAGAATGACTGACATCCACACATGTCATTCAAGACCTTATCTAATATTTGAATGTTCTAACTTTCACACTAATAATTTACACAGTAATTTCTATTCTGTTCCTTACCAATTATTGCGTATTAAAACCAAACCATTTCTTACTTGTACACTAATACATATTTCCAATATCTTATTCAATCTTCTTTATCTTATATTTGGCTTGTTTAAAAGTCCAGACTAGTAACTACTGTGTAGAAATGGATTAAGTAGCCAAATTCTAAAACTCAGTTAGAGAAAATCAATTAGAATTCATCTTCCTCTGTTTTTAATTATTCCACCATAAGTTGCTTTCTGTTACAGATTTTTAAAAGATTTTTATCTTAAAATATAAAGTTTTTAAAAGATGTTAGGTTATTTAAAAAAGGTCTAAAAAATAAACATGAAAATTCTTCTTATATAATCTCTAGGCCCACTGATTTTTAATAAAAGCAGACGAGTGGTCCTCGGTTTTCCTAGTTCTGTGCATATCATCTATTTCTCCCAAAGCGATGACAATGCATGTACAGAACAGCACCCGTCTCTCTGAACCCATCACAGGCGATCTCCCAGGGCAAGAGGTTTGTTTCTGTATGAAGATGGGTGTCCCTGTAATAATCCATATTGTCACCTGTGTTACCTATTTTCTTTCAGAATGTGTAGAATAGTTTCCTCCTTCCTGCTCACACAAATAATACTGGATTAAAATTTTGGGGTGTATATCCTTATTTAAATATCTTGCTATTTCCCGAGGACAAGAAGATGGTTGGGTTAGAAAGAATAGTGAGTTGAATAATGTCCCCAAAGCTTCATGTTCACTGGAAACTCAGAATGTCATCTTACTTGGAAATAAACCTTTGGTGCCATGACTAAGTTAGAGACCTCAAGGACAGGTCCTTGCGGATTTAGGGTGAACTGCAACCCCAGTGGGCAACGTCCTTGGATGCGGAGAAGACCAGAGAGCATGGAGGAGGCCACGTGAGGTGGAGACTGGGGGATATGACCACCAGCCCAGGACACGGCCGCCTGTCGGGGCGGGGATTCGGGGACGACTCTCCCCTGAGTCCGAAGGGAGCACAGCCCTGCTGACCTTGGATTTTGGACTTCTGTCTTCAGAAATTGTGAAAGAGTAAATTTGTGTTGTCCTCAGCCGTCAAGTTTCTGGTCATTGGAGAAAATTACCCAGGAAGAATGATTTTTTTCTCCTAGGGTTTTGAGCTAATACGTCTATTAAGTTTTTAGAAAAAAAAGTACCTGTTTATCCTTTTCTGCTGTGATTAAAAACTATCCTTTACCAGCCAAACAAGAAATTGAGTTTGATGCCGCAATAAATTTCTATCTTCACATGTTTGGATCTAAGTGGACACTCACATGAGTGACAGGATATGCGAATTCTAATAACTGTTAGGTCATGGACCACAGCGCTAAAATAGTCACTGAATATTCATTAAATCTTACACTTTAGGGGTGGGTGGGTGGAAGCATACATTATAAAGGATCCACCTACAGTAATACATAAATTAATAACCAAATAATAAAGTATACAGGGGGAAACAGAACCTGCCCTCCAGAATTGTCCTTCTTCTAACTGAGGAAGGGAGGCGGAAGGTACAAAAAGCTATTAATGGTGCTACTCTGATAACATTAAATCCTGTCTCTAAGCTTCTTTTTTATTTTTAATGTTTAATTTTGAGACAGAGACAAAGCATAAGAGAAGGAGGGGAAAGAGAGAGGGGGACACAAAATCTGAAGCAGGCTCCAGGCTCTGAGGTGTCAGCACAGCGCCTGATACGAGGCTCGAACCCACTAACTGTGAGATGCTCAGCCTACGGAGCCCCCCAGGCACCCCTGTCTCTAAGCTTCTGAGCCCCCACTGTGGATCTCCAGTGCAGACTTCTCCCCTGAGCTCTGCATCCACATGTCCCGTGCACACCCACGCACACCTGCCTCACGAAGAGCTCAGAGTCCGCACCACGTCCACTGAGCTCAGCTTCTTTCCCAGACTTATCTCGCCTGCACCTCTGTGCTCTCTAGTGAATGCAACTCAGTTCTGCCAGTGGGCGCAGACCAAGGGCAAACCTTAGAGTCATTCTTCATTCCTCTCTGGCTTTCCCTATTAACCCCTCAGGGCATCTTGCTGTGGCCAGTGTCCAAGAATGTGCAGAACTTAACCTCCGCACCATGGTTCAGGCCACCGTCCGTCTGTCAGGTACCGCTGTGCTGCTCCAGTTCCCTGCTCCTCCGTCCGTCCCCTGGCCCCTGGCCGAGTGTGTGCACACACATGCGCGAGTCTGTGTGTGCGTGTCTGCAGTTAGCCTTTGTATTCCAGCTTTTATTTCATTGAAGTTATTTATTTATTTTGGGAGAGAGAGAGAGAGAACATGTGTGAGGAGGGGAGGGGCAGAGAGAGAAGGAGACAGAATCCTAAGCAGGCTCCTCGCTGTCAGCTTGGAGCCCCATGCAGGGCTCGGACTCACAAACTCTGAGGTCATGACCTGAGCAGAAACTAAGAGTGGACCCTTAACCGACCAAGCCGCCCAGGCACCCCTGTGCTGAAGCTCTGAAGCACCTGTGCATCTGATTCTGGACAGCCCGTTTCCCTTCTCTCCTGACATCACGTTGCTGTGATCTCTGTGTCACAGAGGGAGGAGACTCCTGTCCTGTCTTCCTGGTTCCAGTCCTCCTACCCGCTGTTCTCTGAACCGAATTGTGCTGAGGATTCTCCCCTGCTCTACGGAGACATCTGTCCACTTGGACCAAATCTAAGATGTGTCCTGGAAAATAATTAGGGATGAATTCAAAGACAAATAAGGATTTTTAACATAAATATCTTCTGGTGGATAATTTTTAAAAATGAACTACAGCGAATTACAGATGAATAATGAAATACTTTTAAAAGAGTGAAACATCGGAACATAGGAAACTATTTAATAAAATGAAATAGAAACAGTGTGGGATTACTCATGGTATCTTACACGATAGGAGCACTCTGGCCACCAAACGGGGACGATTCAATTATCTTTGCAAAAATTATGCCACATTTGTTTGTAATTTTAAAATTTAGGCTTCTTGAAAGTAGATTGGGACATTTAGGATTCTGAAGAAATTTGATTTCTCGCCCCTATTAATCTTTCCCCCGCCCTTCAGAGTTCCTTGTTTACACAGTGTTGAACAGGGCTCTCCCTCCCGCCACGACCTTCGCTTTATTCCTTTTTCTTTTTCACTTGCTTTCAAGTCATGTGAATGGAGTTTTGAACTCCAACATTTGACTTCATTTTCATATTTCATAAAATAACAAACTCTTGGTGAAATCGTACAATTACAATAGCAGGTGTGAACGTCACACAAAATGGGTGATACCTGAGATGGGCTGCGGGACCCAAACGCACGTTCACCCCCAGGAGACAATACATAGCTTTCGTGGGAGCGATCCCATGTTTGTGCAAGGAAACGGAGACTAGAGCGCACCCCAGCCCCTTAGCAGGCCACCAGGCTTTGGATAACAAGACATCAGTGACAGTAGGCATGTGTGGTTTCTTTATCGACAGAGGACAGAGACTTGCAGAGGTCTCCCAAGCCGGACTGAACCTCAGGGTGCTGTCAAGCTCAGGGCCTGAGGTGTGGTTTCCGGTTCCGGTTCCGTTCCGGTTCCGGTCCCACGGAGCTCGGTGGGACCTCGGCATCTGTGGCTGAAGTGAAACCCCGGAGGCATGACCACTGTGGGGACCTGGGTTCTCTCCTGCTCTTCAGGAATAAGCACTGGGTTCCTGATGGCCTTTCTGGGGCTGACTGAAGCCAGGTGGCCCTGTGACCCCAGCTCCAGGCCCTACTGAAGGACCTGCCTACACCCTGGTCACCCTCTGAGCCCATTGCAGGCATGGCCTCTGGCCTGTATGCATTGTCCAAGTTTTATAAACCAAATGCAGTAATCGGAGAACCCTCTTAACAAAATGGGTGGGGGTCATGGTTTTTCCCAGTATCTGTCTCAGGGTCCCTCCTTGGTTCCTAGCAGCAGAGCGGAGGCTGTGTCTGTCCGTCCCTTGGCCATCAGAGCATCAAGTGAGTTCAGAGTTAGAAGGGACTAGCACTGGACCGCAGGCCTTGGCCCAGTACTGAGGGACATTGGGACATTGCGGGAGCCGCAGGGGGAGGAGGAGGCCTGCAGAGGAGGGCAGGTGGGGAGTGGGCTCTGCTGGAGGCCTTGGAGGATGGTTGGGGGAGCCTCTGGGCTCCACTTCCAGCTCTGCAGTTTAGCCTGCTGTGACCTTAAGCAAAGCACTTAATGGACCACCTTAATGTCCTCACAGGCGGCTCTGCAGTTTCCCATCCAAAGGCTCTGAGGCATCTCAGAAATGGCTCAAGGCCAGGTTTTGCCAATAATTGCCTCAGGCGGAGTATAAATCACAATCCAGAGCACAGGGCTGCCTCCCTTCTGGGAAGTCAGAAGAAGGAATGCTTTGAAATGCAAGCTCCCCAGGAAGGAGGGTTGCCTCATCTTCGCCTCAGGTAGGATTTCTGTTTAGAACTTAGTCTTTATATCTATAGCCCCCTTCTGAGGAAGGAGCTCCCAGGAAGGGCAACAGAGACCTAAAAGCAAGAAACAGGGAAATGGATTTGGGCCCGTGAGGACTTTCACACTCTAACAACACCTTACATGCGTCCTCAGATTTATGGAGAGAGAAGGGGCTTCGGGTCCCAGGGAAGGTGCTGGGCACTTGCAGGGCTCCTGGCTGGGAAGGGAGGGACAGCGATCAGTGCGTGGCTTGGACAGTTTTAAAGCCGGAGAAGCCTGCGCTCCAGTGGAGGAATTCCTGCCATTTAACATCTCTTCCTCAATCTCCTCATCTGCTAAAGGGCCCCTCATGTGCTCTGGGGGCTCTGGGATCAGTAGCCTCCAGATGCAGAGCAGAGCGAGGGGGTGCGCCTTTCCTACCCAGAAGCCCCTGGTGCAGACTCAGTGCTTACCTAACCTCCACTCCGGACCACGCAGATTCAGTGCTTCATAGCCTGTGCACCACCAAATATTGGGTTTGTACATGAAGAATCACTGAATTCTACTTTTGAAATCAATATTGCACGGTACGTTAACTAAAATTTAAATTAAAAAAAAAAAGAACTGGAAAGGGATCTTTGACATCATTTAATCCAATCTCATTTTGCAGAGAACAAAACTAAGACCAGACGTTGACTGATTTTTCCAAAATTCCCTTTGTGTGCCCTCCGACCTCAGGTTTCTGGGGTCTTCAGTTATAATCTAAATACCATCTTCACGTTCCCATAGTGACGTCCTGGGGTCCTGTCTCCTTGCCTCTCCTGGTTCCCCTCTGAGGCAGAACTTTCCAAAAGCCGCATTATGGTCTCTACGTGGTTTTTCAGTCCTGAGAAGTGTGTGAGCGAGAGAGGGGTGTGTGGTGTGAAAAAGCCACAGAAAACAAATCATGAATAAGAAAGTATCTTCAAAAGGTCAAGGCGTTTACACACAACAGGCTTCCAGGGTGAGTTAGAGAGAGATTTGTGAGAAAAGTGCTAACATGAAGCCCGTGTTAGCAGAAACCTTATATTCATTGGAGCGTTTCTCCCCCGAAAACTGGCACTGCTTTACATGTAATTCCATTATTTCTCACCTCCACACTTCGGGGTTTTAGCAAGTTTTCTATGTATTTAGCAGGATGGTAAATTTGAAACAGGAAGGTAAATAGCATAGAAACTTCAAATTTAGAATGGCTACATCTTTTCTTGGCAGTGAGGAAAGTGCTAAGTGTCTCCAAAGCCAGAACTCCTTCTAAACTGTAGACGCCCCAGCTGGGGGTCTGGGACTCGTGTCCTGGACCTCAGGAGCCACACGTGGTCCCGTGACTGCCCTTTCGGCCTTGGTTTAGAGGCTCCCCGCTGTCCACATCTCCTTTGCGGTTCTTTTGAAGCGTGTGGTATGCGTGAACTAGATCAGAACACAAAATCTGGGCTTCCCAAATTTTCCTTTCCTAATTTCTCTCTCCCAGCGCGCCTTGGGTGCTGACATTTCAGTGTCCTGCAAAAGCCGAAGGTGTGGGATGCCGATGCCGGTCAGGACAGGCGCACCTGAGCACGAGCCATGCAGCCTTCTGGGAATGAGGGAGCCCCCTGACCTCCTGGGCCCGGGGTGAGTGGCCCCCTGGCTGCCGTTAAAACCTCTTCCGTGGAGGAGCTTCCCGGCGCCACACACGTCCTTGCTCTATTATGGACTGTGACGCGGCCCTGTCCCCCAAGGTGATAGTTTTTGGAAGTGGGCACTTGGGAGGTGATTAGGTTGAGAGGCGCTCATGAGGATAGGGGCCCCAGGACAGGGTCTGTGCCTTCCCAGAGGAAGATTCCAGAGCTCCCTCTCCCTCCCTCCTCCAGGTGAGGACACAGCCAGAAGGCGGCCCTCTGTGTGCCAGAAAGAGGCTCTCCCAGAACGGGGCCCCACTGGCACCTGATCTTGGAATTCTGGTTTCCAGAAGTGGGAGAGATAAACAGGCGTCTGTTGCCAAAGCTCCCTGTCTGCGGCATTTTGTTACGGCAGCCCGAGCTGACCCGGACGCCTCCTCGGTCACCCGGGTCTGTTTCTAGGTTTTGCATGTCATCTTGAGTAGGGGAGCCATGGCCACCCCTGATGGCAGCACCAGTCAGCTCAAAGCCCTTTTCCGTGTTTGCCGAAATGAAGAGCTCACCTAAATATGCCACGTCAGTGTCTTTCTGTAGGGCTTTTTCTTGCCCTTCGTGGCCCACAGGAGCTGGGAGGATCACCGAGGATGGCCAAGTGGCAGAGCCTCACCGTGCGTCCACTGTGACCTACCCGTGTGCTGAGCCCTCCGGGTCCCTTGAGTCAGAGCTGGGAGGCTGGATGGAAGCAATGTGCCTTCTTCTCCAGCCGTGACTTCTCTCAATATAATCCTTCATCACTTAGGATACATTTTTTTTTAACAAGTAGAACAGGAATAACTTTAACATTTACGCCTTCAGAAGGCTTTCCTCCCCTTGATGGAGACGGAAAATGAGCTCATTCATTCAAGAGTGTTTCTTAAAAAGGAAGGGATGTGCCAAGGCTGATCGTGGGCTCTGTGGGAAGTAACCCATTGTGGATCAATAGCTATTGGTTCATGATCAGCCATTGGTATTCCCCATTAAAAGAAAATTAGACTGTCACCCAGAAAATAATACTTGAACCATGTTTCAATTTCCAAGGAATCTACAACAGGGCCAGAATATTAATCAGATTGCGCTTTGGGAGCTGAGGCTAAAGTTATAAATATTTCCTCAGGATGTGTGAGATAAGGCAATTCGGTTACTGATGAGGCATGAATGCTTCTAATGGCGTATTGTGTAGGGTGATTTATTTTAATTGTCACTCTGGGACCTGTTATTACACAGTGTTAGGATGGGTCACTGCATTAGAAAATTAAAGTTGATGAAAGACATTCATTTTTAGCCTGTTTGTAAATTCAGGCTTTGGGGATAAAGAGATGCTGACTGTATACAAATCCTGCTTGACCATTAATTCACCATTCGCTATCTCTTCTGGCGTTGAAGGCGCTTGGGGCTACAGTCCTCACTGCCGTGGGGTCCCCTGTCCCAGCCTCAGCTGCTTCCAGCCGGGATGCAGGGACTGTGATCGGACAAGATGCCAAGACACAGGCTCTCAGGTTATGCCGGTGGGTGTGAGGTGGGGTGTCCAGGGCAGAGCTGGTGGGAGCGGGGGGATGGCAGGCTTTCGTCCAAGTCCAGCACACACATGGCGCTACGTTGTGTCCCATGTTAGGACTGTCAACTCAAGTGACCTCGAGCGTCTCCTACGTTGGGTGGTATTACCTTTCACTAATACCAGTACAGAGAGTAAGTTGCGCAGTTAGTAAAACGCAGTGGGATTGTTTAGTTTGTAGTTGAAACCTGTGGGTGTAAGGATGCAGGTCTGAGCCAAACTGACTCCACGACAAGCTTCAAGTTTCCCTCTGACCTTGGAGGCCTAAGTACTGGTTTCCCAGAATCATTAGACAATAAAAGGGCACAGATTGCTCAACGAGGGACCACCCTGGTAACACCCAATCAGAAGCGGCCAGCTCAAATGCTTAACACTCCTAAGGGCAGGCCTAGAGATAGAAGCTAAGATAATCACTTATTGCTTAAGGCTAGTTACACCCTATGTGGGGGTCCTGGGTCCACTCTGTAATTGGTTAATACTCTAAATGTTGTGATTGGGTCCCGCCAAAAGTAACGAACACTCTGGACAATGTGTATGGTTAAAGTTACTGTCAATGATGTTATGCGATAATGATTGGACCCCTGTACCTGAGTCACAATTTCCTGTAACCCCCCCTTCCCAAACCCATAAAAACCCTGCTCAGCCTTTGTTTGGGGCTCTCAGCACGGATCCACTGCTCTGGTAAAGTCTGCGAGCCCGAGCTTAGGCCTGGCGAGCTTAAGCCTGTAATAAAGCCCTTTGCTTTTGCATGCGTGACTCGGTGTCCCTGGTGGTCTCTGGTTTTGGGGGATGATATTGAAATCTGGGTATAACATGGGGAAGACAAAAAGTCTTTCTTTCTTTATTTTTTTTGCCTTTTAATGATAAATGTTGCATTGCTAGCTGTATCAGAGCACAAATTGTATTAATAGAATAGATTCATAGATAACACCTATACGGTGGCCCTACCTGCTAAAAAAACTCCTAGAAAACATTGTTTGTTGTCATTTTGTTTTGTTTTAAGTTGGTCAGCTAGGGCCTCTGCGCAAGTGTGGACAATGTGAGGGGGGTTGGGCAAGAGCAACACAAGTCCAGGACTCAAGGCAGCTTTTCAACGGGACCCTCCAGGTCTGTGATTCCTGCGCTATTGCACAATAGGACAAAAAGGCGGCGACGGTCTTGGAGATAACGCAGGAATTTTCTGTATTTTTTTGCTGAAAGGGATCCATCCTTTGTGCTGTTAAAATAGCAAATTGCCTGCCACGTAACATCTAGTCAGTTTTCAAAGCAGAATACGAAGTGAGATGTCAAAAATCTTGTCTGCTATTTACATAATTACCAGATTAAACAGGAATTGTGTAAATGCAAATGAGGTGCAGGTGCCTACCACGTGGAGATTACCCAAATTATCCCCAGTGTGTCTAGAAAAATTACCCCTTCAGTGTCATCTTACCGGCATAAAAGTCCAAAGTTTGAGAAAGTAGCGTCTGGAGGTACAGCCATCAGGGCTGAGAGCAGAGTCCCAGTCTTGGCACCCCCAGATGGTCTGCTTGGTGAGGACCTATGAGATCGCTCCTTGATGGTGAAGTTCATTTCTTCTGCCCCTGCGTACCTATTGCTCTGTGTTCAAGCAATATATTTTTAATTACATTTAACGAGTAAAACTTGAATTATTCAGCCATTAATTTCTATTACATTTAAATTAAGCTCTTTTGTTCTAACTCATCCTGTTGGCAGCAAATGCAAACTTCTGGTATCTCACATGCTTTGGTAAAAAGATGACAAAAAAAAAAAAAAGGCACGTCTACTGAGTCTCTGAACATGTGGCAAACATTCAAAGCCCCATCTCCTGTTCAGATACTGCTTTGTGTTCACGTCGGATGGGCCAGTTGTAGAGCTGACACTGCATATGTCACTATTTGGCTAACGTTGGAAGTATGGAGATAAAAATTGTATCCATCAATCCCAGGTTTTCCGATAGTCATACTTTGAGATGCTATATTTATTTTTAAATCAGTAGCTCACTGGGGCGCCTGGGCAGCTCAGTCAACTGGGCGTTCCACTTCGGCTCAGGTCACGATCTCACAGTTCGTGGGTTCGGGCCCGTGTTGGGCTCTGTGCTGACAGCTCAGAGTCTGGAGCCTGTCTTCCAATTCTGTGTCTCCCTCTCTCTCTGCCCCTCCTCTGCTCGCTCTCTCTCTCTCTTTCTCAAAAATAAATAAAACATTAAAAATTAAAAAAAAAACTAAATAAATCAGTAGCTCATTGAAGACTCAACTGTAAGTCATCTCTATCAGCATTCGTGCAAGTCTTTCTTAAATGAGAACTTGGTTTAAATGAGAGCTACTAAAAATAACTAAGTAAATAAAAATGGGGGCTGCTTCTTCAATTAAATACACGTGATAATTAAATTCACAACGACACAATTAAGGACACAAAACTGCATTGCTGGGATCAGTTTGCCTTGACAAACTCATTTTTCTCCAGCAAAGGTCATCCAGGTATCTTCACTTCAGACTCTCTTTTCTACTAACTTCTCTGTTTCCACCTCCCAGAGCCCCATTCTTCTGGCCCCTTCTGGCTGTCCCATCTGACAATTGTCTTCCTCTCCCGTTACACGGATAAGTCTCCCCAGTACAAGACGTAATCATCTTCCTTTTAATTGTCTCTTGTTCATGGTGATGCTTCCCACATCCCATCATTTTACAGCAAGGCCACCATGGCTGGGGACCTCCTTGCCCCCGGGCTCCTCCCACAACCCATCGGCCTGTCCCCTGATACCAGTTCCTTTGTGTCCCTGCCCGCTGTTCTGTTTCTCTGTCTGTTACACCCTCCTGTCTGCTGTGAGGCTTTTCCTCAGGGCTCCCTTTCCTTCACAAGCCCAATCTACTCAACACTTTCTCTTGCCGACCTTCTTTGGGTTGATTTGCTCTCGAACTTTATCATACGTCCCTGAGCCATTGCATTTCATTTGTATTTTTGTTTCACACTAAGTACATGACTCATATGAGTAACAGGGCAATTCTCCCCCCATTTCTTACTACTTTTGTTAAATGTGACCCTTGCTCACAGGAGCTGATGCGTGAGAGACAGGGTGGTCACAGGGGTTGACCTGTAAGCATGGAACCTGACACTGTGTGTTCTGAGCTACTTTAGCATTAGACTGAGTGTGAAAGTCATCACAGGACACCTTTCTGCCATCACCACCTTCACAACCATGCGGGGCCACTTGCTGAACTGAATCTGATTCAGCGCGTGTGAACACCGCAAAAGTTTGGAAGACACAGAGCATTTGGTGTAAGAATGCCTCTTTCCTTTCTATTTTCTCTTCCCTGCAGATACATGACCACGTAACATGCTGTTCTTTGTTTCTCCACAAAATCTCGGCTATACTGGAAACCAGGTCTGCCTTTGAGAACCTTTTAGAAGCTCCTCTCATATTTCTCATCACATGGGGAGCTGTTGAATGCTGACTGGTCACTGATTTTAGCTTCTGGTAGGTTTTGTGATCTACTCTGAAGACCTTGGACTTCTCGAATTTCCTTGAGGAACATAAGATAGAATATTAATACTAGAATACATCGTGGGGACCAAGGAGTCTACTGAGCAGGAGTCTAGATAGCATCTAAGTGTCTGATCCTCACTATCCACCCTATCAGTGCTAACACCCTGTATGCAGGCCTGGCTGGGGGGAGTCAGTTTTTCTGCCTCTTTTTCCCAATTATAGTTGCCAGATTTAGCAAATAAAAATATGGAACAACTAGGTTAAACTTGAATTTCAGATAAATAATGAATATCTTCTTATTATAAGTGTGTCACAAATATTGCAAAGTGTTAATGTAAGTACCTGGGACATACGAACATGAAAATCATTCGTTGTTTCCCTAAAATTTCTCTGGATGGTCTATATTTTATCTGGCAATCCACTCAATTTTTCATTCTAAGTAAGCAGAACTGTAAAGCCTTCCCGTGCACTAGTCCAATAACTACAAAGCACAGCCGTGTGCCACTAACATGAGTGATCAAATACACTACCTTCGGAGTTTCTTTGCTCTCTTCATTTGCCCACCCCCCTTCCTCTCTGCCAACCTAAACCCAGCCCGGCCACCCCACGCCGGGGCCACCCTTCCGTGCGTGTGTTCATCGCCCAGCTCGCTCTGCTGCGCTCTCTTTATGATTATTACCATGTCACGTGTCCCGGCGAGTTATTTCTGCCTGCCTGCAGATGTTGTGATCCCACGGCTTCCTCTCCGTGTTATAATTGCCTCTGTCTGAAGACCCCCCTCTTTAATTTCCTCTAGAGCCTCTCGATCTGCTGATGGAGACATTTCCGCGTCCTGCTCTGACCCTGCACCTGATTGCTGGTCTACTGCACAGACACCGAAGACGCGCTCTCTCGGCCTGAGCGAGGCCGGCAGCCCCGGGACAACCCAGTAGGGTCCCAAGGGGCCTGCTCAGGGCAGCAGCTCTGCACCCTCCCCTGGCTTCCCTCCCTCAGCCTGAACAAGAACCAGCTTCTGTTTCACTGGTCCTTTGACTGGATAGAGCACCTACTCTGGAGACTGGCTCTTCTGGACAATTTTTAACTTGTACAATAAGGAAAGTGTTCTGAGAAGAGAGACTTTTAGGCATCTTCCATGAATTCTGATTTGAAAGTCGATGGTGTATCTGGGGGACATAGTGAGAAGTATTTTTGATGTTGCACATGGCTGTTTGGAAGACAACATCACTTGGAATTCCTTACAGACATCCGGGGAAATGGAGGCACCTTTGTCTCACCTGGCATTACGGGGTCTGGACTTAATGCAGCTGACGTTTCCTTATGAGGTTTCTTACAGGCAAGGACCATGGTCTCAGGGATTTTTTGGATAAACATCACCAATAATTGTGTTACCACAAGTGAGCTGGAAAGTTCGTACCCCCTAGGGTTTAAGGTGTCTGTAAATTACATCAAGTCTCTACTTGGCGATGCGTCACTTCCAAGCCCACAGGATCTGGGAGTCATTGATTCGGTTTGCGCAGAGGTGAGCCAGAGGTTTAAGGATGGGCCTGGAGGATTGGGGCATCGGGCAGCTTCTTTCCGTTCCTCCACAAATGCTTCACCACAAGTGGGTGATGATTTTCTTAACTGTTTAGTGTTTGATTTTGCGCATCTGCCAAGTAAAAAACACTTCTTGGCCTGCCTCCTTCCTGTGAATGAGGAGGAAGGGGTGAAAGTGGCATTCTAAATTTAATTGGGCGTCATTACGACTGTTATTAAGAAGACTTTATTTCTTTCATGATAATGTACATCCAAATTTGAACGGGATTAAAATATATCTTTTTCCCTTCAATTCTTGTTCTCACCGACATCACCAACTCTCTGAAGGGGACTCTCCCAGGTACCACTTACCGGACACAAATCATCTTGTGGTTTATAAAGTACATCACCATGTGGTACAAGATTCACGTGCCATCTTGGGGCACCTGGGTGACTTAGCCAGTTGAGTGTCCAACTGTTGATCTTGACTCAGGTCATGATCTCACAGTTCATAGGTTTGAGCCCCTCATTGGACTCTGGACTGACAGCAAAGAATCTGCTTGAGGTTCTCTCTCTCTCTCTCTCTCTCTCTCTCTCTCTCTGCCCCTCTCCTTCAAAATAAATAAATAAATAAATAAACTTAAAAAATAGATTCATGTGTCAGCCTAATATACAGACAACACATTGTATGAACTGATGTCAAGGCTAAACTGTCATAACAACGGGACCCAGTGTGGTTTAGATGAAGCCAGAGCCCCAAGGGGAGCTTCAAAATGGCCGTGCATCTGCCTCTCTTGTCCCCTCGGGGCAAAGGTGGCTTCCGATGGGACTGCACTGGAGCCCTGGGCCGGAGTTCCCTCTTTTCAAATAGCTAAAGCGAGAAATCATGCATGTCTATATTTCCATGCTTTCGTTTTCAAAAAAAGGGAAAGGACTATGTAGAGGGAGCACCTGATGTCTTCAGGTACAGAACAGGAAGTAGCAGATGTCATTTCTGCTCACAGGGCCATCCCCAAGGGAGCTGAGAAACGTGGTTGGTGACCGTTGGTCACTCACTCTGCCCCTGTGCTCCTATGAAAGAAAGGGGGACACAAATCCTTGTCACAAATCTGAAGGATCAGAGAAACGGAGCACTGTGCCTTGATTCCAAACACCTGTTTGTTTTCTTCTTCATTTCGTCTGTATACAAACCTTACTAATAAGGCCTGGATCTAATTCTATATCTTTTATAAATTCTTGGATAACTATTTCATTTTAAAGGGATTTTACTTCCACTGAGTCATCTCTGTGTCCTGTAATGTCTGACCTTTGTCATTCTGATTTCACTATCAGCTGCCTTTTCGAGGGAGATGTTTGTCTTCAACTAGGCTGCCAACACTTAAAATTCTAGATAAATCTGACTGCACGGAACTGTATTATATATTTTGAGGCCTGTATTGTGTTTCACATAGTAAGCATTAATTTTCAAAAGCAGCTTGAAATCCATAGTTGTATTTCTGACTTTTTTTTTGTCGTGTAGTACGTGGTTGTGATTGGGTCAGAAAAAGGGACCAAAGAACGGGGTCTGGTGGGGCTATGAAATGCACACACACATGTACACACACACACACACACACACACACACACACACACACACACACACTTTTTCCCCTTCAACCAGACCTGCAATTTCTTTGTTCTAGTTATGCTGGATGAAAGTCCCCTGCGATGGTTTGAATTCTCCCAAATTACTATATTGAAACCTCAGTACCAGGAAATGTAACCTTATTTGGGTCTTGGCGGATGATCAAGTTAGGACGGGGTCATGAGGGTCGGCTCTAACCCAGTCTGACTGTGTCCTTATAAAAAGAGGAAATGTGGACACAGAGATACAGACTGGAAAGGCCATGTGAAGACAGTGGGGGAGAATGGCCGTCTTCTGTCCAGGAAGAGAGATCTGCACAGACCTTCCTCCCGGCCAGAGAAGGGGACAGCTCTGCTGATGCCTGGATCTTGGACTTCTCTTCTCCAGAAGCATAAGGGAATGAATCTTGCTGAGCCATGCCATGAAGGCACTTGTTGTAACAGCCCCAGGAGACCAATTCTTCCCCATCTGTGACTTTCCACACATTCCGCGGTGTTCCGTACAGGCTCACCCTACCTGGAGCTACTTTACAGCGGGGCGTCACTACGTGTCCAGAACTGGATCAAATATCAGAGAACACCATGGTCAGAGAGTTCTGCTTTTACATGTCATTAATTATTTTTGTATATTAATCTTCCTGGGTGACTTATATGTACTCTAAACCCAGTGGATTCAGTCCTCTTTATAATCATGGTCCCTTTCTGGCCACGTGCGGAATGTTTCCATTTTAAATTGTTTTCCTATTATTTGTATTGCCTTGGCAAATTAGATAGAAAGAATATAATTACACTCTTTCAAGATTCTGTCTTATTCCTCTGAGCCTGGTGCTGAAACTTTTTCCCTGCGATTTGTGAAAAGCTTTTCTCCCTTCAAGATTCTTTTTTTAAGCCATAAATACATGCACATTTATAGAGCTAAATAGCCTGCCATGAATTTCTGCAAAATCAAAGGACTGCCTCCCTCACATAATTAAATACTGTTTAGCAACTTACGAGGTTGGAATAGACCTAAATTCTACGCTTCCCCATCTTGTCCCCTCATTGAAGCCATATATGCCTTATTCTGGTAAAAATATATACTCCTCCTAATGATGGCTGAGGAAAATTCTATAGCCTTAAAGATACAACAAAGTAGTCACATATTATTAATCACATAGTTTGATACTGCTTGATGTATATATTACCCAATCATAAAAAATGCATCTCTCTAGTTACTGACAGTACATTTCCTAGAAGCCCCCAAACCTTTTGTGAAATGTTGGCCACAGTCCACACTCAAAAACTGCTTGTCCATTTGACTTTTCTTGTATTTACATCATTGCTGATATTTAACAGGTGAGAAAGTTGAGGCTCAAGATTCAGTCTTTTTTCTTTTTTGTTTTTGTTTTTGGTATGTGATGTGCATTTGCCTACTGGCTAGTAGGTTCAGGGGTCATGGGCATGAGGGTTGGTGATGGACTCGTATAGCATCTAAAAGTGTGACTATCCAAGAAAACCTGGGATTGATGAGTACAATCTTTATCTCCATACTTCCAACATTAGCCAAATAGTGACATATGCAGCGTCGCCTCTACAACTGGCACGTCCGACGTGAACACAAAGCAATATTTGAACAGGAGGCAGTGCTTTGAATGTTTGCTGTGCAGGAGAACTTCTGCGATCCTCAGATCTTACTACTGATGCCGTGATTAAGTGAGCGCCATTATAAAACCATTCGGCCCACCACGCCAGTGAGCATTAGCAACTATTATTCACATCATCTGGTTTGACCCAACTCCAAGACAAAGTTTGCCCTTGACCATTTCAAGCATTATCCCTGAATGATAATGTTTTTCTGATTCCTTTTTCCTTAGAAGGTTGTCACATTATCTCTGAGAGTTAGCCAGGCTCGGGGAGTGCCTGGGGACATTCCTGAGGACATCACCTTTGAGAGGATGGGAAGAGGGTCCAACAAGAAGCCGGTTTCCCCCAAGATTTCCCAAGTACTTTGTGATGGAGAGGGAATAAGAAGATGAGTTTTCCTCTGTCTTCCCCCTGGAAGAATCCCTTCTAGGAATCACTCCCTCTGTTGCTTCCCCCTTTCAAACTCCCTTCCCAAACAGGATAGGCAGAATTTCCTCACACAAGTTGTTTTGCCTTAGCTCTGAACACAAGTACTTTGTTAGCAGTAAACCTAGGATTTGCATTGAGGGGTGGACAGAAGAAAAGGAATCAATCATTCATAAAACGCATTTGCTCAAATGTCAGAGGATGCCATGGGGTGCTTGTAACTCCATCCTGCCACACAATAAAATTCCTAGAAATCCCTTCTTATGGGAATACAGGCCTCAAATTGTGATGCGATCTAGACCAAAGTTGCGCAGATGTGCTGAGAATAACACAGGAAATAGGTCATTTGCAGAATATGCATAAATCTCTCTTTGAAGGTCCACTGCCGCTCAATAAGACAGATATCATGTGTTTTTCCTGGATCATGCTGTAATAATTTTTGTCTACCTGATCACCAATCAAATATTATTTAAAATACTACTTGAGGGGGTCCTGGGTGGCTCAGTTTGCTGAGCATCCTGTCAGACTCTTGATTTTGGCTCAGGTCATGCACGCTCTCACTGTTGGGGAGATCAAGCTCCACATTGGGCTCTGTGCTGAGCATGGAGCCTGCTTGCAATTCTCTCTCTCTCTCTCTCTCTCTCTCTCTATATATATATATATATATATATATATATATATATATATACCTCAATAAAACAAAATGAAAAATAAAATACTACTGGAAAGAAAATGTTTTAACTTTAGTAATCCCAACAATAAAATAATTACAATCAAAATGTGAGGGAGAAATTGGAGGAAGTAGTGTGTAGACATTATAACCAAGTAAGACATTTTCAGAATCACTTGAGATGATTGTTATTTTGTTTTTCTCTACTTTTTCTCTATTTTTCTGAAGCTTTAAGTCTAGAGATTTTTTTTTTAAGTCAGAAGTTGTGAGTTAAGATCGACATCCAATAAATGCACCATGTTTAATGACAGTTCTGTGAGCTGTAACAAATCATAGTGATGGGTGATCACCCCCGAAATCAAGACATGGAAGTTTCCCAGCACCCCTGCTCCCATCCTGGAATGCTCCCTACTTCCAGCCATCTACAACATCTGATCTGGTTCCTGCTCCTTAGCTTGGCTCTTTCCAAAGCGTTTTGTGAACAGAATCATACAATACGAAGCCTTTGGTCTGACCTCCCCCTTAGCAAAGCACAAGTGACACCCACCCATTTGTGGAAGGGTCAGGGGTCCTCCTTCTCATGAATGACGAGTATTGCATCTTGTACCCGGGGCACTGTTTATTGTTATTTATTCACAGTAAAAGACATTTGGGTTGTTTCCAGTATTTTAAAATTATGAATAACAAAGCCATGAACACATACACACACACACACACACACACACACACCAATTTTGGGGTGAACCTCCTTTTTCCTTTCTCTTGAGTGAAATACCCAAGAGTGCTATCGTTGGCCATGATGACAGGTATATATCTGATTTTATAGGCAACCCTCAGTAGTTTCTCAGAGCGGCTGTACCATGTTCTATTCCCGTCAGCAACAAGTGAGGGTCCCAGTTGCCCCACACCCTTATCAGGACTGAGTATGATCAAGTGTATTTCTTTTATTTTTTTTTAAAATTTAGCCTCCTAATAGGCATATCACTGTGGTTTTAATTTGCGGTTTTCTAATGGGTGATGAAGTTGGTCATCTTTTCATATCCTTATATCCCATCTGTATATTTTCATTTGTGAAATGTCTGCTTGAAGCATTAGCCCATTTTTAAGGGTTTTTTCTTAATTATGCAGTTTTGAGAGTTCATTATGTATGTACTCTGGATCTAAGTCCTTTACCAAACATGTTTTTGCCAATATTGTGTCATGCTCTGTGGCTTGACATCATTTTTTAAGCAGGATTTTTTGACTTGTGACAGTTTTTAGTTTTTAAAAAGTTCCGTCCATTTTTACTTGTAGCGATTGCGCTTGCAGGGTCCTCTTTCAGAAATCCTCTATTCCAAGATTATGAGGGTTTTCCTCCTAAGTTCTCTTCTGAAAATTGTATAACTTTAGATCTTAGGTTTAATTCTAGGAACTATTTTGAATTATTTGCATTTATAATATTGCATTATGGGTGGAGGTTTTCTTTTATAAATGCTCAGTCATTGCAGCTGTGTTTGTGGAAGAGATTGTCCTATTTGCATTGAATTATATCCATGCCTCTGTCAGAAGTCGACTGGCCACACTCCTGTGGGTTACCCGCTTCCATTCCATCCCCAAAGTCGGGGTCTAACCTTTCGATACTATCATATTTTCATCATTACTGTAGCTTTATACCAAACCTAAAAATGAGCAGTGTGAGTTCTGCAACTTGGTGGGGGGGTTCCTTTTTTTTTCAAAGGTGTTTTAGGCTTCTGAGTTCTTTTGCTTTTCTGAGGAACTTTTACGAACGTGTTGTCCATTCCCTCTACTGGAAGATCTAGAATTCTTGTCGGGATCCTAAAAGATCCGGACTTAAGTTTGAGGGTCGCTGGCATCTTCCAATCTACAAAGATACACCATCTCTCCACCTGCCTAGAACTTCTTGGATTTCTTTCATCATTGTTTTGGAACTTTCATGTGGAGCTCTTATGTGTATTTTGTTACATAACCCTATATCTAATTATCCCGAAGGATAATTATTTTCTGAATCTTCTTTCCTTGTTTCTGAATTAATATTGTATTTCTTAAATGGAAAGCATTCTCCATTCAAGGTCGATATAAACGTCCTGGGATTTCTTAATTGTATCAACCAGTGGCAGAGAAAATATTTTAAAGGCACATGGGGAAACAGAAATGATGTTGCATTTTTATTTTATCTTATGAATTGTGCTTATTCAACATATTGGCTATGTTGCACCAAAAGTTTTATAAGTGTATTTTTAAATAATAAAAGTTTGCCTTTGAAATATTTAGTATAGTTGTGTACCAAATGCATATTTTTTTAGTTTATTGCCAAGTTGGTTTCCATATAACACCCAGTGCTCTTCCCCACAAGTGCCCCTCTCCATGACCATCAAATGCGTATTTTTGACTAAGTGATACTTAAAGTTCTAGAACAAAACTGCATTTCCTGCTCCAGTGATTGGGAGCAGAGGTCGGAGACTGTGCTATCCTCCTGTATTCTTCCAGTACAGAGCAAGATTCTTGGATGGAGGTTTACTCTCATCTGAAAACTGTCCATACCAGGGACTTGGGTCCTCACTGTCAGTGGCATAAAGAGATACGCCGTGGTGCAAGATGCTTGGGCGAGTGTAGAAAAGCGTCCCCACCCCCCTTCCCAGAGTGACCAGCTTAAGACAGTGGAGCAATTCTGGGATATCTAAGGGGCCTTGCTCCCAATTCTCTTATGGATTTGCTAGAAAGTAAATCATGCATAGAACTACTTAAACAATCGATCTGAAATGATGTTAGCAACTGTTTGAATTGCTCATGATAACATTTCCAAGATACACAATTGGACTGAAGTGTAAAAAAAAAAAAACCTATATTTTGTAGAAATAATGATCCAATCATGAAATGCATGATGGCAGATATTATGGTCAATACATGACATGAATGTACAACAAATATATAAATTCTCAGACAGGCATAATTCTCGAGAAAAAGACGTTCTGGAAAACAAACTAAAATGGAGAAATTCAGACATGTTTTCATTGTACATTACAGGTAAAGCATGAAGTGAGTAAATAGATTTTACTGTAATTGGCTTTGAAAAATACTTTCTAAACAAAAGTCCATCCATCAGCTTGTGTTGTCCAATCTAAGTCTGGCTCTTGAGGTCTTGTTTGAAGGGTGGCAGAAGCCAACGGCCATGCGCTCTGACTGTCCCCCAGGGCAATGGGGCACAAATTCGAGGTCACTAGAGGAAGATAAAGTCAAATTCCAGTGGATCAGAGGGGACACACACAGGGTGGTGGTAAGCTCTGGCTTGAACATGTGGATGAGTTATTAAGGGGAAATAGGACTGTTTTTTCTATATTACCATAAATTTACTCAACATAAGTAGCATCTCTAGGTATGTTCCTTTGATGATTTAAATTCATTCATGCCATGGTCAGAAAGTTGAATTTTCATGATATATATTAAATGTGGGGAATTGAGTCAGGAATTGAATTTCTGTTAAGAGTTCTCTCTTTTAGGGGAGACTGGGTGGCTCAGAAGATTAAGTGTCCAACTTCAGCTCAGGTCATGATCTCACGACTCATGAGTTAGAGCCCCACATCAGGCTCTGAGCTGTCAGCACAGATACTTTAGATTCTGTGTCTCCTCTCTCTGCCCGTCCCCTGCTCATGCTGTCTCTCTCTCAAAAATAAATAGACATTTAAAAAAGAGTTCTCTTTTTTAGATCCATCAAGAGTAGAATAGAGAACTTCTTATCACAGTCTATACTTGATGTCTATACTTGATGTCCCCCAGTAGCAGGCTGGTTGATGGGTTATATTTCTTAAATTGCTAATGGGTTTTCAGTGACTTGGTTCTGCATAGCTCAGTGTTGTAGTTCAAGGACCTTACATCTGTGCTTCAGATAGGTGCTCCTGGACTTGGTCTAATCCAAGTCTGTATTTGGAATAATCTTCAAGAATCAATGTCAGGTTGATGTTGCATAATATATTCTTCTTAATTTGTTCAGTGTGCCTTTGTATTCTGCGACACACCTGTCCTTAAAGAGTAGATCTTGAATTACTTGCAAATGGGAAATCAACAAGCAATTTATGAGTGTATTTTCGGACTCTGAAACAAACAAACACCAGTGCATTTTAATGGCTGTGCTATTTTAATGCTCTAAGGATCACAGAGGCAACGATCAGTATTTCTACATCTGATAAACACTATGTAATTGCAAGTCATGTGACAAAGAGAAAGTATTCTTTTATGTCCATGTGGGTTGGAGAGTAAGCAAAACCTTCCTTTGGGAAGATCATAAGCTGACTGGTGGCGAGAAGGTAGAAAGGATGTATAATAATATGCCAATTGTTTTTTAAAAAATAGGTTCTGTAACTTTCTCAGGAAGAGAAAGACACATTTTTGATGTTCTTGGGATCTGGCTGAGATGAAAGCCTTGAATGGATAGAGCACAGCGGACACAGGAAAAAAGACTCACTGACGGACACCCTGGGAAAGAGTGAGCATTTTACTCAACAAAAGGATGTATTGAGTCTCCCTGTGTCCCAGGCACTACACTGTGTGCTAGGGAAATGACACTGAATGAGTCTTAAAATTTTGTCCCTGGGGAGCCTGTTTTCCAATGAGAAAGAGACAAACAAGTTAACAGTAATTTGAATGTTTCATACGTGTTATGGTTGGAGTAAAAGCAGGTGATCCCGCAAAATGTCAAAGGGGGTGCATTTAATCTAGCCGTGTTGTCACCACATAAACCTTGGGGGACAGCATCTCTAAGGAGACGTCTAAGGAGGGGTTGAGAATGACACAGAGGGGGGTGTCCCAGGCAAAGAGGGAAAATGTGTGAAGCCTTTGTCCCCAGAGTGTAAGAAATAATCCAGAAACTTGAAGAAATTTACAACAATGGAGCTTAGGGGTGGTAATGGGTGGTACAGAGCAAATGACTTTGAGCACCTGGATTAAACCCCACTAAGACATTCGGGCCATGTTTTAATGGCGAGATCAGATCTGCAGTTTGGAAATACTGCTCTGGTGGGGGATGGAGCTGCATCTATGTTCTGCAAAGGGAATGGCCACAATAGGAAAGTAGGCCAGATCATAGGGACCAAGCAACAGAGACAGCGGGGAGAGAGCAAATGTGTGAACAACACTCACAGTCATTCTTGGGACACTCGAGAATGGAAGCAGGAATCAAGCGTGGCACAGGATTTCTGGCTTGGACTAGTGGATTGATGTTTGTATAAAAATCTTGAAGCTATATTGGTCATCAAACATCTAAATCGGGGAGCACATCTACATATGTTCATCAACTCTCTGAGTTCATGATTTGGGAGCTATAAGCACATGGGTATTACCTGAAGAAAGAAAAACAGGGGGCCACCTTTTTAAAAAATTTATTCATTTATTTGAGAAAGAGGGAGAGTGCACCAGGTGGGGGGAAGGGACAGAGAGAGAAGGTGAGAGAATCCCAAGCAGGCTCTGCAACATCAGCGCTGAGCTGCTGGGGGGCTCAGTCTCATGAACTGTGAGATCATAACCTGAGCTGAAACCAAGAGTTGGACCCTTAACAACTGAACCACCCATGTGCCCCTGTTCTCTACAGTTTCACACTTAGACCAAGAAGGTTCCATGGAAAGGACTCATCACCCTAGGGAACCATGCAGATTAACAAGAAATTGATATGACTGTGCCCCACAAACTCAAAATCCGCATTCTCTGCTACTTAAGGAGAGGTATTCGTCCACTAATTTTAAAAATCATTGTATCAAAATAAGGAATGCTTGGCGATTTAAGTGTGGTTGAAGAAACATCACTAATATCGGCCCCAGATCATCTCAGTGAATCCGATGTGCGCAGCGTGAGCTGTGGCAGCAATGCCTGAACCAGGTCGGAGACGCAGAGCAGGGAAGAGATACACACAGTGTAAATACACAATCTACACACAAACAAATGCTTACCTGGTGGCTGGTTTTCCATCAGGAATGTCACAGATGGGACGCCTGGCTGGCTCAGTCGGTTGAGCATCCGACTTCGGCTCAGGTCATGATCTCAGGGTGTGTGGGTTCCAGCCCCGCATCAGGCTCTGTGCTGACAGCTGGAACCTGTTTCTGATTCTGTGTCTCCCTCTCTCTCTGTCTCTCCCCCACTCACCCTCTGTCTCTCTCTCTCAAAAATAAATAAATATTAGAAAAAGTTTTAAAAATAAAAGAAAAAAGGAAAAGAAAACAGGATTCGATTTTTTTTTGAAGTCTCAGTACTTTTTTAATACATTTCTATACCAGCTCTCATCCTCCACAGAAGGGTCAACCAATAACAAAAGTATCTACCCTTGAAGTTGAAAGGAGTTGAAGAGGTCGCCACACCCAAATTCCCTTAAAACACTGACGGTCCATAGGGCACCTGGATGGCTCAGTTGATTGAGCCACGAACTCTCGATTTTGGCTCAGGTCATGATCCCAAGATCATGGGATTGAGTCCACATCGGGCTCCGTGCTGAAAATGGAGCTTGGGGTCCTCTCTCCTCTCTCTCTTTCTCTCTGCTCCTCCCCTGCTTATGTGCATGCATGTGCACTTTCTCAAATCAGAAAAACAACACACAGATACTTCTTGTATATCAGTAAAGATGAACCTTGTGCTTTCAACGACTGGAAATCCATCTGGGTGTGGATTTTATCCATCACCTGAGACCCCTTGGCAGGGGTTTTGGGAGTCAGATGTTTTTTTAATTCAAATTCCAATTAGGCTAATTATTATCTGTGCAGTATCTGATAGTTTTAATCCCATTTTAAAAAAGCTGATAATTTCTGCAAATGTGACGTTTTTAGTAACTTATGCATATTCCTGGCATGTGTAGATGTCTTCAGCTTACCCCATCAACCACACCATTTCCCATCAGTAGAAAATAGCACCCGCCATGGACTAGTAAGGATGTCTATTGCAGTGCTGGTGGGGAGTTTTACATTCTCGTGATTTCATGTCCTTTCAAAAACGGAAAAGCATGATTTCACACAAGGACAGGGTGGTTTCATTGCCCACCCCGAGGCGTGCCCGGGAGAAGCTGCAGAAAGGGATCAACCGCCTCTAGGGCAAGTGGTGTCGTGGGATGGGTACTCCTCCCCACCAGACTCATTTCAGCCCTTCAGCATCTTAATAAGTCAGAGGCCAGACTTGTTTCCCGGGACACATGTCATCATCCTCATGCACCAAGAATTGTCACCAGCCCTTGGAGAGCCAGGCTTTGGGAGATACCCACCTCCAGAGGCAGATGCTTGCTTCCTTTTCATGGCAGCACCTCCTAAGGTTTCCACTGACATCTGAGCACTTCCTCCTGGAAAACATAGAAAGGGAAACCCATGGAGAGTGACATGTTTCATCCAAGTGCTCTGAACTGGGATGGCAGATAGGAAGAGCCAATCCTCACCTAGTGTGCTTAATTGGTCCGAAGCTACAGTGCCAGTCCTGCCTTACGGAGGACAGAGGTTACTGCTCACAAATGTGTGGATCTGTGCTGTTGGCGGATCAATATTTCCTGAGCTTCTGCATGAAATCACGTAGAGAGAAAAGCATCAGGACATTTATGAAAGCTAACGCAATATACATGTAAAATATCCACAAAAGGAAATTAAAATCTAATTTCAGACTTTGATATCCAATGGCTGTCTAAAAAAGCAAAAGGCACAACAAATTAAGCTGAAATAATCAACTGCTGCCTGAAATCATTGATTTGAGTCACATAGAACACATAATTGTCTCAATTGAATAAAGTCGCAATCCAAAACAATCCAGTTTTAATAACGAGGCATTTTAAATGAGTCACAATTATAAAGGCCCAGCTGTGACTGCATCCACCCTTAGATGACAGTGTGATCTTCCGTCTTGAGCAAAAAGCAATTCCGTTTATCCTTTCCTGGTGTAAGAGAAGTAAATAGGGACTGCAACAGGACCAATCTGTAGGGACTTTTATAGATTGCAAAGCATCTGTATAATCATCCTGATTTAATAGCTGGAGCTACTAGTTGGTGGTTCCTTTCCCCCATGAACTTGAGAAAGACAATGCTGACACCAGACACGTACGGGAATTGCATATCCAACATCTAGCTTTACTTGGAAGAGGTAGAGAAGGTCGTGTTTAAAGCCACCTGGGTGGCTCAGTCAATTAAGCGTTCAGCTTCGGCTCAGGTCATGATCTCACAGTTCATGGGTTCAGGTCCTGCGTCAAGCTCTGTGCTGACAGCTCAGAGCCTGGAGCTGCTTCAGATTCTGTGGCTTCCTCTCTCTCTGACCCTCCCCTGCTCGCACTGTCTCTCTCTATCTCTCAAAAATAAATAAAAAATATTGTTTAAAAATTAAAAAAAAATAAAGCCACAGACTTTCATGCATGTGCTGGGGGAGATCTCTTTGTAGAGTATGGTTACGTGAAAATGGCAAATTCTTTGTGTTCAGACAAACTTGGGCAGGATCCAGGCTCTGTTAGTTACTTAACAGCTATTGGGGCGATGTTGGATGAGTTACCTAACCTTCACGAACTGGTTTGCTTAACTGGAAAGAAGAAATGAAAACAGTATTTGAAAGAGACATCATACAGAGCTGAGCACAGAGCTGAGCACATGGATAGCGCCCAGCACGCTTTCATTTCCTTTCCATAAATTAGCCTGTGTGCTTTCCCTCTGTATCATGAACACTCGCCACACTTACCATAGAGACGACCCTCGCAGCTTATTTATTAAAATAAATGGTACAAACGGGACAACAAAGGTTTGGGATGTCAAGCAACCATCCCAAGATCCCAGGAGACTAGGACCTCGTGTTCTGATTTAGGGTTTATAATAATTCCTGAACGACGAATCCTGGGGGTCATCAAACCAGGGGCCTTTGGACACATCATTGCAAAATCTAATCTGGAAAATACCAGGACAGGAGGCAGCCCTCATTCAAGTGATGTAGACCACCATAGGCTACAGCTGAAACTGCCAGAAGCCATGAAAATGGTTCCTGGAGCCCAGATTTGAAGAACACTATTGTCATGGACTAAATATTTGTGTCCCACCCCCTCAAATTCATAGGCTGAAATTCTACTTCCTAACGGGATGGTGTTTGAAGGTGATGTCTTTAGGAGCTGATTAGGTCATAAGGGTGGAGCTTCTATGAATGGGATTGTAAGACAAGAGAGAGATGCTGCTGTTTCCTCTCCTCCTCCTCCTCCTCCTCCCCTCCTCTTCATCCTCCTTCTCCTTCTTCTTCTTCT
>PJEM01012274.1:37298-48203 GCA_004023845.1 Helogale parvula | reverse complement strand
CCCCTTTCCCCTCCCCCTTCGCGCCGCCGCTGCCGCGATGCCCCCCCCTGCGCCCGGGGCCCGGCTCCGGCTTCTCGCCGCCGCCGCCCTGGCCGGCCTGGCCGTCATCAGCCGAGGTACCGCAGCGTCGGGGGCGGGGGGCTCGGCCGGGACGCCGGGGTCCCGGGAGGGTATTGGGGGTGGGGGGCCGCCTCCTGAGCGAGGAGGGGGAGGCCCCCGGACGCTGAGGTCTGGGCCCGGGGGGCGGAGGCTGCACCCCCTGGCCGGGAAGGGGGTCTCGGACGTCTGAATTCGTGCCTGGGGGGCAGGGTTCGGCGTCCCGGGGCTCCCGCCTGGGCCTAGGGGCGGAGGTCGGCTTCTCCCGGCCGACGAGAGAGGGGTCGCGGACACCTGATCCCGGCCTGGGGGCGGGAGTCTGCGGTTCCCTACCAGGGAGGGGGGATCAAACGCTAAAGTAAGGGTCCCTGGGCAGGATCTCTGAACTGAGTTGGGGTGCGGAGGGGAAGTGAGCCGCCCCATCGGGGGTCTTCATTCTCTGAGTGAATACCGTCCCGGAGGGCATCCCGGCCTGAGGGCTGGGGTAGGCGTTCCTGGGCAAAGGTGGGGGGATGGTGCCTACCCAGGGTCTGTAAGAGCAGGCGGCGGGGGGTGTCGGCAGACCTCCAGCCTAGGGCCAGGAAAAGAAGAGGGTTTCTGGTCTCCCAGCTGGGTCATCTAGGTTGGGAGAAAGTGTTGGTGTTTGGGAGGTTGCGGTTACTGGGGGGAAAGGAGCTGGTGATCCAGGAAGTTGGGGACCCCGGGCTGGAGACTCAGAGGTGAATAGCAGGTTTCAGAGGCTGGACTAAGGATGGGAGAGGCAGATTGAGAGGCAAGGAAAGGGAAGGGTTAACACGGGGTCACAGGGTTAACCTCAGTCCTGCTGGTACAGGAAGGGGGCTGGGGGCTGCTGTGTGGAGTGGGGAGGGGTGACCTGGGCCATTTCTGGAAAGCAGGTGTACAGCTGGACCTTGCGTGTCCCCATTGGGCTGGCGGCCCAGGGATGGTCCAGGAGGTGCCCCCTGAGGAGAGGAGGAGAGAGCAAGGAGGCAGGCATCAGGGTTAATTCGGTGCTTCTGGAGGATTCCCCCAGGCCCGGCCCTGAACCAAGGATCACAGAGTCAGGGACACACAACTGGGGACAACACTGAGTCCTCAACAGTCTGAGGGAGGCAGCCGCTCTCAGCCTCCCACCCACACTCAGCGGGTCACGCACAGACACATAAACACCCGTCACCGAGTCTGACCCAGAGCCGCACCTGCAGACACCCACAGTCACACAAACACCGCCCTGTGCGTGCAGGACGCCTGTCCCTGCACTCAGGGACCCCCCGGCACCCGGGACCTCGGCTGGCTGGAGCCTCAGTGGGTCTGAGGTCAGAGCGTCCCTCCCTCCTGACCTGTCTGAATCACCGTCTGACTCTCTGACTGCCTGTCTGCTTCGCTGTCTCTGACACTCGGTCTCTCTAGGTCATTTCCAGAGGCTCCCTAGCTCTGGGGGACAGCCCATTTATCTCTTTCTCGAGGTCTCTGTCTCTCCGTCCCTTCTGGTCTTGGCACAATTTCACATCTGGTCCTCCCCGCCTGGAGAACTGTTTCTCATTGTCACACACGCATGTCCCTGTCTCTCGCTCGCCCCCCTTACATGCACCTTGGTCCCTGTTCCTTTCATTTCTGGGAATTCACGTCCCCACTGACTCCTCTCACTTTTGTCCTTGTCCTCGCCTTCCCTCTTGCCTTCTCCTTCTCCTTCCCCCACTCCTCGTATCCTGTACCCGTCCTTCCTTCCCCCCCTTCCCTTCCCCACCCTCTCTTTTCCTTGAATCTTAAGATAACTTTCCACTTTCCACTTTGAGTCTTGCAGATCCCAGAAATCACTGTCGTACGCACATCGGGGCTGGGAGCTTCTTAGAGCCAGGAGACGGTCTGCGACCTAGGTCAAGTCCTTTCCCACTCCTGAGCTTTGGCTTCCCCATGGGAGATCTGGGGACGAGAGGAGATGTTTGGGGGACAGGCCGAGACAGAGCCGGGTGGCAGCCAGGCAGCCCCGCCCATTGACAGTTGGGGTGCTCTGAGAAAGAGGTCCACGCATACAAAACTGCCTCTTCTCTTCTCTCTGACTCGTGTGCTGGTTTCCACATTGCGGAAGGATTACCTGCAAGTGAGCAATCCACTACGAGTGTGCAGAAGAGCAAATCCACCTTGTCCCGGCCCCACCCCTCCCAAAACACATTCCCTGGAGAGAGCCGGGGTCTCCCTCACTCATGCGAAGTCAGAGTTTAGTACTGGTTAGTTTGTTCATGTTTTCCCTGAGATAGAAACAAAATAAGCCCATGTTTCTGCCACTGGCTTTTTTCCATTTAACCTTAGCTCCCCGGCATCCATAGATAGCGTTCTGTTTTTAATTTCTTTCCTAAATTCTTTATGCCAACACACACACTCACACCCACGCTGACACTCACACCCACGCATACGTCTTCACTTCCAGAGATGGTGCAGACGGTTCTGTGCTTCCTGGCCGGCTGGCGTGGGGTGTTAGGTGGTGTGAGACCGGCGGAACCGGGTGTGCTGGCCACCATCCACGGGGCCCTTCGGGCCCCCGATCTGTCTGGACTGGGTATTTGACAAATATTCACTGAGCACGAAATCGCGCTTCTGGACAATGGGGACCTACGCGTACAGGCAAGGAGCAAGCCAGACCGACTCGGGAAGCTTCTATCCTAGTGGGACAGAGGGAGATCAAAATCTCAAAGCAAGCAAGTCAACTGGCTATTTCAGAGAGTGACGGGTGACAGGTGACGTTAAAAAATAAGAGCGACTTGGGCTCCGGTGGTTGAGGAAGCCCTCCCTGAGCGCTGGGAGGGGAGTTTGGACTAAGTTAGGAGAGAAGTCAGCTTTTCAAAGACCCTGAGGGAACAATGGAGGCAAAGGTCCTGAGCTGGTAACCAGCACAAAGGAGCAGCCAAGGTGTTGTAGAAAGTTCCAGGGCTCTTGGCTCAGCGTCCAGACCTGGGAGTCCGGGCATCAGTGCTGGGAAGACCTTTACACTTCAAGCTCAGGTCAGAGGAAGTCACCGGCTCTTCACTGCCAGAGCCACACCCCTCCCCCGGACCAGCCTCCCCTCTGACAGCTCCCTGACTGACTGCTGCAAAGTCACGCAGGCTTGTGGGCCTTGGCTTCCCATCAGCGGGTTCCAGGACTGTGGAATCCAAGCATCCCCCCCGTTGGAGGGTCCTAGCTTCACTTACATCCCTTGGAGGGGCGGCCCAGGGCCCTCCATCTTATTAGAAATCTCTTTCTCTCTTAAGAGGAGGAGCTCACCTAGCTGTGACCTTCATCGCTTGATCAATCAAGCCCTCACACCTGCATCACTGGATCACCTGCTCCCTAGTCCAGACTGGGAGAGACCCGAGTGGTCCTTCTGGTCACCGCCACCCCCCCCCCGACAGGCTGGCACCTGCCGCCTCCTCATCCTATCAGCTGGCACCCCTATGCTGCTGGCAGGCACTTAACCATCAGGCTCTGTGTTGAACTTGTTGCTTGGGTGACTTCCTTTCCTCCTCCCCACCCCAAAAAGATGGTTCCGTTTACACGGGGAGGGGGAAACCTTGAGTCCCAGGGACACGAAACTAATTCGTGCAACTAAACAGCAGAGGTGGGACTCGAACCCCGGGCTGCCCAGTTCTCCGGTCTGTTCTCTCAGCGGCCTGGTCGTGCTGGCGTGGTGTGTGAGAGCAGACGCTGACAGGGCGCCTGTACACAAGTCTCCAACTCGGGGAGGGCGGGGGGACGGGGCGCTGGGTATAGAGCGACCCGTGCTCTGCCCCCACCCCCACCCCCGGGGGACCGACAAAGGACCGGGGATAGCAATAGATGTTTCCTAAAAAAGAAGGTGCTGTTAGGAGCAGCTAGCATCTACTGGGCCCTTTCTGCACGCTAAGCGCTGAGTTAGACGTTTTTCTTGCATGTTCTCATGGAATCCCTCACAAAACTCTCAGAGGGAAGAGCTGCTGCTTTTTTCCCCTCTTCATGGATGAGGAAACTGAGGCTCAGACGGGCCGGGGGCTTCCCGGCCAGGAAAGGGTGACACAGACATTTGATCTCCTGGCCCAGTTCCTCAGGCTTTCTTATCCAACCTTTCAAGACCTGTCATTCTCCCCACAAACACCTCCCTGCTCTGAGTTAAGCCCAGCTCTGGGGGTCACAGCCAAGAATCGGGCCCCTGGGGGCACCTGTCAGGTGGGGGAGGTGCCCTTGAACACTGTCACAGCTGAATCAGAGGGGATCCAGTAAAGACAGTGGAGACTCTCTGTCCTGAACAGTCAGGGAGGTCCTCTTGGAGGAGGGGGCATTTGATTTTGGGTCTTGAAGAATGAGTAGGAGTTGAAGAGTTGGAGGCGCCTGCCGTAGGTATCTATTAACGTTCATTCTTCCAACAAGTATTTCCCAAGGCCTTCCAGGGTCAGCTCCTGTGCTGGGAGATGCTGAGGATAGACCTGAGTCAGACCCAGGCTCCGCCCTCACGAAACTTCTAGTCTGATGGGGGAAACAGACACAGAAAGTCACCACAGTGTGTGATACGAGCTCTAATGGAGGTAGTCCAGGCGTCGTGGGAATACAGACCAGGCTAAAAGGGGGGAGGGAGGGCTTCACAGAACTGAGAGAGTTTTCCAAGCAGAACTCCTACAGAGTGGATCTCATGTGCACCGGCTCATTTATACATTAAACATCTCACGAGGCCTCGTAAGGGCCAGGCCCAGAGCTGGCAATGCTGGAACCCTGGAGGTGGGTCAGACCCGGGCCCCGCCCTGAGGGGCTCCCTTCTGGTGAGGGAAGCAGGCTCAGACCGGATCCACGAGGAGCAGGACCCAGACTGAGGGAGGAGCCCTGCTCAGGGACCCACTGGGTGGTGGAACGACTATCCCGCCCCCTCCTCCACGTACTGAAGCCCAGAAGGGGAAGGGACTTGCCCAAGGTCACACAGCAGGGAGGGGGTCCCTGATGCTTGAGTCTGGGAATTGTGTGAGACAGACACGCAGACCCATGACATCCAGATTTATAGGCACAAGGACCAGGGGTCCAAGACCCGTCTGAGATGTGGATTCCAACATCACGAGTCTCCCGGGACTGCCCTCAGCTGAGCCCTGGAGCTGGGCGTGCCGGGGACACAGATGGCCTGAGCCAGGCTCTGGCCTGGAGGAGCAGGTGGGGGAGGCAGCTGAGTCTGATCCAGGGTGCCCTGGGAGCCGGGCAAGAGCTCATATGGGCACATATGGGCTGTGTCTCCTAGGAGAGGCCTCATTACTCATCCCCCAGAGAAGGAGAAACATTTTGCCATAAACGGTGGCACTGTGAAGAGAGAGGTGGGGGCACAGGCTGGGCCACACACGCTCGAGGGGAGACAAAGCAGGAGAGTGACCCCAGCTGGGGCCCTTTGTCCTGGGGGCAGTTAGGGACCCACGGGCGAGGCCGGGGGCAGCTCTGAGGGTCGGGGAGATCCCTCTGGAAGGAGTGTGTGTCTGTGTGTCTGTCAGGGCATATGATTAAGGTCCTGCCTGCCTGTGTCTGTGGGCCCAGCTCCCACGGGTGGCTCCTGGCTGTAGTCAGGGGCTTAGCCCAGGAGCCCTCGGTTCCCAGGGGACCTGGGACAGCTCCATCCTCACCCCTAGGCCCACGTTCCTCCTGTAACCTTGGACAGTGGCTGTCACAGGGTAGGGAGGGGGCATCCAGCATGCCCGAGGCATGTGTGGTTGTCACTGCTGTGAAGTGGGGGGACGCTACAGCCATCTAGTGGGTAGAGGCCAGAGGTGCTGAGGAAGAACATCCCGTACTGCACAGTCCCCACAGACCCGCTGTGGGGACAGAACAGTCCCCACAGTGAAGAATCGTCCGGCCGTGGCCTGGGATTGTGTGAGCAGGAGTGTGACAAATCCTGTGCGTGCGTGCATGTGTGCGTGTGTGATCGGATCGTGGGTGGTGGCATGACTGTGTGCGCCCGGCTCTTGGCCCAGGGCAGCCCCTTTGTGTCGCGAGGCTGTGGCAGTGTAGCTGTCTCACTGCACACGGAGGCTTTCTGCACGACTTTCCCGAGTGCGGGGGCGTGGGCTGGGGAGCGTGGCCCTCGGGCTGGCAGTGTCAGTGTGACTGATTAGGCCAGTGGGGGTGGAGGGTGAGACAGAGAGGGAGGGAGAGAGAGATGGCCCCCCGGATGAGGCTGTAGCCGCTCGTGTGGAGACTGCACCTGCGTGTGGGGGGCTGTCGGCATCAGCGCAACTGTGTGGCTCTAGTTGTGTGTGGTGGGGTGACCTTGTGCTGGCCATGTCCGCGGGAGTGTGTGCGCCCCTGGGCCTCTGAGCAGATCCCATTGCCGGTCCTGTGTCGGCGTTCGGGACCGCTGTCTGCCCGGCCCTGCTCCGTGCATCTTCCCCGGGCCCTGGTGCTGTGTCTGTCCCCGTGCGTGTCCATGCCCCGCCGTCTCCTGCTGTCACCACTCTGCGCAGCTCGAGAGGGACTCTGGCCGGGCTAAGGGGCTGCATGGTCCACCCCAAACCCCGGGACCCCGGGAGCCCACCGCACTGGCTCTGCCCCAGCCCGGTCCTGAGGGGCTGCTGATGGAGAGGGCCCCCGGGAGTCATTAGGGACAGCACGGGCAATTAATTCATTAGATTAATGAGCTCCTCATGCCAGGGCGGGGGCAGGGCAGCCCCATGCAGGGCCCTCCTTCCCCAGGCGCCCAAGGTCATCCGGCCTCCTCGTCCCCCGCCTGATGCCGTCTCCAGCCACCGCCTCCGCATGCCCAGCCCCCACTCCCTGGCCCTGGTCCAGCCCCTGGCCACGGTCCACAGAGAGATGAATGGGTGGGGGTGGGGGCTCCGCCGGGCGACAGTGCCCGTGAGCCGCGCTGGAGGGCGCGGGCAGGCGTGAGCGTGCACCTGCGAGTGTGCCAGGCGAGCACGGGCAGGCGTGTGTTGGCCAGGGTCTGCGTGTGGCTGTGCTCGGTGCCCAGAGGGTGTATTTGTGCGTCTGGGATAGATGTGCGTCGAGTGGGTGTGCGCAGACGTCTGTGTTCGTGGGCGTGTGCCGGGATGTCTGCGTACACGCATGTGGGAGGCTCTGTGTGTGTGTTTCCAAGTATTTCTGAATCCATGTGCCTGCACGCGGGCACGTGTGTGTGTGGGTACGTGTCTGGATATATGTACGACTATGTGTATGCACGTGTCAGGGTCCGCTGCGTGTATGGATGTGTGTGTTGGTATCAGTATGTGCACCGTTTATTCTCGAACTTTGAGTGTGTGTGTGAACATCTGTGCGGCTGTGCGCACGTGTGTCTGGGCACATACACTCATGCACGTGTGGACCCGTGCATGTGTGTGTGTGTCTGCGTGCAGTGTGCGTGAGTGTGCGTGCCCACGGGTGTGTGCGTGGTGCCCGAGGTGCTGGCCCTGGAGGCGTGGAGGCCCGTGTGCCTCCGCGCGGGCTCGTGGGAAGGGACATGCTGCATGTGTTGCTCTGAGCGCGTCCGCCGTGTCTCCAGAGGCACCGATGCATGTGTGTGCCGGTGAGGGTGGGAGGGGTGTGTGTGCGTGTGTCTGCACGTGTGTGTGGCCCCCGCTGAGCTGGCCCTCCTGTCCGCAGGGCTCCTGTCCCAGAGCCTGGAGTTCAGCTCTCCTGCGGACAACTACACGGTGTGCGAAGGTGACAACGCCACCCTCAGGTACGCCCCCATCTCGGGGACTCGGAAGATCACCCAGGCCTGCTCCTCACCTTCCTTAGGGGAAGCTGGTCCTCACCTGCAGGCACAGCCTGGCCCCTGTCACTCAGGAGAGATGGAGAGGGGCATGGACTCTGGGTCCAGCTTCTTGCCTGGGCCTCGCTGTCCCCGCCTGTCAAAATGGGTAGAGGAATGATGACCACTGTATAGGCTGTTGTGGGGATTCAAGATTCTGTGCACACTCTCTGAGTTCAGAGAGCAGGGCGCACTGTGACTGCTTAGCAAATGAGAGCCAGCCTTATTTCCCCCCAGATCCGTGCTGCCCTCCTCTCCGGGCCTCTGTCTCCTTCTCTGGATCTCTGTCCCCCTCCTTCTGGGTCTCTGTCCCCTTTCTCTGGGTCCCTGTCCCCTTTCTCTGGGCCTCTGGCCCCCCTCTCTGGGTCCCTGTCTCTCATCTCTCTGCATTTCTGTCTCTCTCTCTCTCCCAGAGTGCCCTAGATACTTTTCCAGTTTCTAGCACACAGCAACCACTCAGTGACCATCAGCTACCATTCTGTTGTGCACTTGGGCTCAAACTTTCCTTCTCTGAGGCTCAGTTTACCCAGCTGGAGAGTGGGCACAGTCACCCCTGCCTACAGGGCTTCAGTGGGAACTAGCCACATAGGAAGCCTTCCTCTCCCCACCTCTAAGCCCCCACGACAGCAGAACCGGGGGGGGGGGCGGGTAGGCTGGGGGGGGAGAGAAAGACCCTCCTCCTGTGTCCTCCCCAAAGCTGCTTCATCGACGAGCATGTGACCCGCGTGGCCTGGCTGAACCGCTCCAACATCCTGTACGCGGGCAATGACCGCTGGACCAGTGACCCTCGGGTGCAGCTGCTCATCAACACGCCCGAGGAGTTCTCCATCCTCATCACCCAGGTGGGGCTCGGCGACGAGGGCCTCTACACCTGCTCCTTCCAGACCCGCCACCAACCGTACACCACTCAGGTCTACCTCATCGTCCACGGTGAGCCCTCAGCGGGGCCCCGGGTGGGGGCGGAGAGGGCGGAGGGCGCCGGGGGCGGGGAGCCTCCGTGTCCTCGCCAGGGACCTGCTCCCTGATCCTGGGGATGCCTGCTGTGTGAGGCAGACACACACCCTGTCCTCGCAGACTTCAGCCAAGTAGAGGAGGGACAGGTGCCCAGAAAGTGACCCTGCAGCAGGACAGCCTCTGAGACAGGAGAGCCACAGGGGTGAGAGCGTGCTCCGGGGAAGATCAGTCATTCACTCAGCTCCGTGGATTGAGTACCTGCTACGTGCAGGCATTGCTCCAGGCCCTGGGGAGAGAGGGGGCAGGAGACAGAGACAGCAACAGGGGACAGAGCTCAGGTGGCTGCCCCATGTGGCATCAGAAATGGTCTTGAGGGCAGGGAGCAGTTGGGGAGACAGGAAACCAGAGACAGAAACAGCCCAGAGGTGCCATGGTGAGCCAGGCCACGCCCCTGCTGAGGGATCCTGAGCATCTGCAAAACAGGGATGCAAAACGGTCATGCGTCAAACCCAAGATTTCCTCCACAGAAGGGGCATCTTTATTTTATGCTCTGCCAGAAAAGAAAAAAAAAAAGCACCCGGTCGGTTAAACTCTTGCATATTATGTGGTCGGGCCGTTCTGACTGGAGCAACGTTCAAATGGCGGGAAGAAATAGCCATCCATGTTAGAAGTGATGAATGTGGCAGTGTCTGGGGCGCCTGGGGGCTCAGTCAGTTAAGCGTCCGACTCAGGTCATGATCTCACGGTTCGTGAGTTTGAGCCTTGCATGGGGCTCTGTGCTGACAGTGCAGAGCCTCCTTGGGATCCTCTCTCTCTTGCTCTTGATCTCTCTCCCTCTCTCAAAATAAATAAATAAACAAACATTTTTTTAAATAGCAACATTAATTTCAGAGGGTGGAAGGGTAGTGAAGGTTTAATGAGCTAACTTTTGTAAAACATTTAGAACAGAGTTACCACGCTGTAAGCACCATATGAGTATTTGTTATATAACCTAATTGTTTATATTTTAAATATAATAATAGGGGCGCCTGGGTGGCTCAATCGGTTGAGCGTCTGACTTCGGCTCAGGTCATGATCTCACGGTTCCTGGGTTTGAGCCCCGCGTTGGGCTCTGTGCTGACAGCTCAGAGCCTGGATCCTGGTTCAGATTCTGTGTCTCTTTCTCTCTCTGCCCCTCCCCTGTTCATGCTCTGTCTCTCTCTGTCTTAAAAAAAAAAAAAAAGGATAACAATTAATAAATAAACATAGACAGAAATAAGGGAGAAAGTCAAACCAGAAGGCAGTGGAACCAAGTTAGGATGAAGGTAGAGAGAGAGACAGAGACAGAGAAAGAATGGGAAAGGCAGAGACCAGCTGTTAGACAAGGAGCCAGACCCACAGGCAAGGGAAAAATAGAGGAATTCTTGCAGAAAGACAGAGGGTATATTGGCTGGACTCCTGGGTCTGAGGGAGGAGGGGCTCGGGGCCCCGGACGCCTGGGCCCTGGGAGGCCATACTCACCCCCTCTCGACCTCTCTCCCCTCCTGGCCTGCAGTCCCCGCCCGCATTGTGAACATCTCCTCGCCCGTGACCGTGAACGAGGGAGGCAGTGTGAACCTGCTTTGCCTGGCCGTGGGACGGCCGGAGCCCACAGTGACCTGGAGGCAGCTCCGAGGTGAGGACCCCTCCCCTGACCCAAAGCCCCCTTCCCCGCTCCACAATCTGGGCCCCTCGATTCCCCACACCCCTAGCTAGACTGCCAGACTCCCCATTTCCCCCTTCCTGATCCCCCTAACCTTTGTCATGGTTTGATTCCCCCCCCCCACACCTGATCCTATTATTTTACCGACAGCCCCCAGAGCCTTAGAGCCTTCACCACCTGCCGTCCTAGGCCTGGGCCATTTCCCCCAAATCACCTGCTAGACCCCAGCCTGCCCCCTGTCCCCACCCTAGTATCCCTGGTCTCTCAACCCCCCCACCTCCGCTCACATAATTCTGGGTTCTGAATCCCTACTACTAACCCTAAGTCGAGTTATGGCCCGTGGCCCCTGCCCCTGTTCCCATCTCCTGGTCACCTTCCTCCATCCCCTCTACGGGATTCTCGAACCCAGCACTTCTCCAAGTTTGGTCCCCAGACCAGCAACAGCAGC
>PJEM01012274.1:0-37198 GCA_004023845.1 Helogale parvula | reverse complement strand
AGATCCTCATTGACTTGGTCTTTGGAGATCAATGAGCCCAATCACTCAGCCCAATAACTAGGTGTCAGATCCCGGATCCTTTCCCACTGGGTCATCTGAACCCCACAAACCTGGGCTTGAGATCCTGGATTCCTGGATGCCCTTAGTTCCAAAGGTCTTCTGAGCCCAGAGATGTGTCATAAGACCCCAAATACCTGGATTGCTGATCCCAATCACTCGATCCTGATTCACTGAACCCAAGAACTAGATCCCAGAACGCTGGATCTGCCCCCACCCCCTACACACCTACCCTGTACCCTCACCCCTGCCTTGGGTCTGTATTATCTGGATCTTTCTGATCATCAAGCTCCTGGGACTCTCCCCACTGGGTACTCTAAGCGTCATGGTCTGAATCATGAGCACCCAGATCCCTGGATCCCATGCACCCCCCAATTCTAGGACCCTCCCCATTGGGTTCTAGTTACTAAGCCCCAGACCCTCATTCCCCTAGCACGAGTTCCCAGGCTGCTGATCCACACCCCACCCCAAACCCCCTGCAAACCCTTCCTGGCTCCAACTGACCCGGGCACTCCAGGCCCTGCGGTGCCTGCCCCGCTGATGTGTGTCCGTGTTGTGCCCGTGTTGTCCCGTGTTAAGTGTTTGTGTCCGGCCCCACCCCCACCCCTTCCCTCCCCGCACAGACGGCTTCACCTCAGAGGGCGAGATCCTGGAGATTTCGGACATCCAGCGGGGCCAGGCCGGGGAATATGAGTGCGTGACTCACAACGGCGTTAACTCTGCGCCAGACAGCCGCCGTGTGCTGGTCACAGTCAACTGTGAGCCCCTTGGCACTGGGTGTGAGAGGGGGGCAGGCCCTGGGTCCCTGGGGAGGTGGAAGGGGAGTGCTGGACTCTTGGGAAGGAGGGGGATGGGGACAGAACCCCTGGGTCCCCATCTGGCTAGGAGAGCTAGCTGACTCTTGCCCCTCACCCCCCCGCCAGATCCTCCGACCATCACGGACGTGACCAGCGCCCGCACAGCCCTGGGCCGGGCCGCCCTCCTGCGCTGCGAAGCCATGGCGGTGCCCCCCGCGGACTTCCAGTGGTACAAGGATGACAGACTGTGAGGGCAGCACCGCGTCCCGTCGGGGTGGGGGTGGGGAGGTGGCGGAGCCCTGGGTCTCAAGAACTGGGGTATCCATCTTCTAGGCGATGGGGTCCAGTTTCTAGCGGGATTGCAGGGACTTACTGGAAACTTGGGTGTCACAGTGATGAATGTTAGAGCCTGGTCTCAGGCTATTCAGGGACCCTGAGGATGTGGCAGAGACCATTGGAGCTGGTGTCCCGCAGAATCCGGGAGCCTGCAGAGATTGGGGGCAAACACTGGGAGGGTCCAGTGACCCTGAGGGGCAGGGGTGCCTGGAGAGGGGTGTTCGTGGGAGTGGCCCGGAGATCCATGGGGGGCGAGAGCCTGCAGCTAGGGGTCTCTGGGGTAGGGAGCAGAAATCGGGGAGCCTGAGAGCTGTGTGGAGTGGGCTCTGCGCCCTGAGGGGGCCCCGGGCCAGGGTTCCAAGGCCCGGCCCCTGACCTGGGTCCCCGGCAGGCTCATCAGCGGCACAGCCGAGGGCCTGAAGGTGCAGACGGAGCGCACCCGCTCGATGCTTCTCTTCGCCAACGTGAGCGCCCGGCATTACGGCAACTACACATGTCGCGCGGCCAACCTGCTCGGAGCGTCCAGCGCTTCCATGAGGCTCCTGCGTGCGTCCGAGAGGGAGGGGCGGGGCCGGGGCGAGGGGCGGAGCAGAAGAGGGGCGGGGCCGGGCGGGGGCGGTGAGGGGGCGGGGCCGGGACTGCCCCCAGACCGCCCGCCAACTTAGGAAAGAGGCCGACCCTGAGACCCAAGTAAGGCGACTGAGCAAGAAACCCATTCCCTCAATGAATGTCGATTCATTGAGCGCCCACTTAGGGGAGGGCTTTGGGCGCTGGGACACAGCAGTGCCCAAAGGAGACAAGGTCTGGGGACTCGAAGAGCTCACGGCCTAGTAGTAGTAGAAAAGTAGTAAATAAGTAGACACTTAAATAAAATAAAAAGCAAACAAAAGCGCACATAAATAAACAACAACAACAAAAAGTGGATATCGATAAGGGTGACGGAGAAAATAAATAAGGATTGGGAACCGTAGCATTAGATAGCTCATCATCAGAAGTTTCCTAGAGAGGGTAACGTTTGAACTGAGGCCTGAATGGTAAGAGGCAGCTAGCCCGACCCAGATCTGCGGGAAGAGCTTTGCCGCCAGAGGGAATAGTATATGGAACGGCACAGTGAGGAGGCTGGCATGACCGGAGCACGGTGATCACGTGGAGACTGAGACTAAAGAGGAAGGGAGAGACACAGTCTCATGGGCCATGGAAAGGATTTTGGGTTTTATTCTACTGCAGAGTGAGGCCACCGGAGGCTGTTAAGCAGGGAAATGACCTAGTGGTTGATGCTTCGAAAGAGAAATCACTTTGATTGCTATTTGAGGAATGGCCTGTAGGGGGTGCAAAACGGAGGCAGGGGGCCCAGAGCTGCGACACAAAGTCTCTGTCTGCGGGAGACGTTTTGAAGGCGGAGGAAGAGGAAGTGGTTTTGGCTTGAGCAGCTGGGTGGATGGGCTTGTAGTAGTCAAGTTTTGAAGTGGAGAGAGGCCGGGACGTGTGCAGTAGCCTGTCTTGGGGAGGAAGGTCAAGAGGACCATTTCGGATGTGCTCACTGCAAGATGCTTGGTGGCCAATACTGGATGGACCAAGACTGTAGGACTGAAAGACGGACGTGGAGAGAGCCCCGGACTGAGGCAGAAAAAGAACATCTAGGAAAGATGAATAAGACAGAGGGACTGAGTGGCAGACGGAAACAAATGTTCGGTGAGACACTAAGACTCAGAACGGAGTGGGAAGGGCAGACACACTGAGTGAAAGCCCCAGAAAGGTCCCTAGAGAAGGAAGCTCAAAAGAGACCCCCAGGGACAAGGGCAGACACAAGGCACCGGGAGACATACATGGGGTCTCCCTTTCCCAGGCCACGCCCGTGACCCTCTGTCTTTCCCCAGGCCCAGGATCCCTGGAGAACTCAGCTCCGAGGCCCCCGGGGCCCCTGACCCTCCTCTCCGCCCTGGGCTGGCTGTGGTGGAGGATGTAGTAAGAACCCAGTGCAGCTCGCCTCCCCCTGCGAGGGGCTTGAGGCCGAGAGCGAGAAAAAAAGGGAGAGCAAGCGCCGTGGGTCTCGAGGGGGCGGAAGAGCTCTCTGCCACCGAGGAGGAAGAAGAGAGGAGGAGGAGGAGGAGCAGGAGGAGGAGGAAAGCTCTTTAGAGAACCCATCACTGTGAGGGATACGCAAAATTATGCATCTTTCTACAGCCATTTTCGCCACCGTTCACGTTTCCGATTGTGACCCACCCCCGGCCACCCCACACCCCTCTCTTAGCTCAGGCTGTCAACTGGATCGTGTGTATGTAGTGGGTGTGTGTGAGCATGAGCCTGCACGTGTGTGTATGTGTGGGGGGAGGGGCTCGGCGAACTTCCCTCCCCTAACACCCCCATGCCCACCGCCCCCCAATGCTGCTGCCTCTCTCCTCTGGCTGGAGGTAGGTATGTGGGCTTCGTGGCTGAAGCTGTGAGGGGAGGCTTTCCAGGCTCCCTGATTCCCCAATATATGCACGCACCCCACCCCTTCCTCCCCCTGTTAGAAGAGCGTCTCGTGGGCAGGTTGGGGGTGGGGAGGGGTGTCACACTCACCTGTCAAGCTATCATGCAGCCTTTGTGAGCAGGTGAGCGATCTCCATCTTGGCTCCGGGCCTCCTTGCTGCCAACCACCAGCTGCCTGGAGCCAGAGGCCCCATCGCTGGCTCAGCAGCCTGAGACCTTCCCACTCTCCCTGCCCCCCACCCTGACTTTCTGGCCCCCTCTGGGCCAATCGGTGCTTCCATCCAACTGTCAGACCGGTGCCTGTGGTCACCTGTCTGTCTCAGTGCTTTGCCCTCCCCGACCCCCGGCTCCCCTTGGCCACCTGCAGCACCAACCAGCTGCCCTCAGTGCCCCCGCAGCTTCCCACAGCTGTGAGCTTGCTGGTCTACCACTCCCCTGGCCTCTTCACCGACTGGACCTCCCAAAGGCTGACCTGACCGCCCTCGCACACACTCAGCTAGACACACACACGCATACCAGCGACTGTGACCAGCAATAGCCCCCCCGGCTCCAGCTGCACTGTAGCTGTGTTCCCTCAAGGGTGGGCAACTTGTCAGGAGGGCATGCTGAGAGGCGGCAGCCTCAGCTCTGATGGTAGGAATACGCAATCTTGGCACACGTCACACAAAGTGGGGGAGAGAGAGGCATCACACAGACATCCCCAGTCCAGACCAAGATGTCAAGTCACCAGCTCTGACTCCTGGGAGACCTGCTGTAAACACTCACCCCAAACCACACTACCCAGAGCCTGGGGGGCAGGGGGGCAAGGGGCAGTGACTGTACCTCAGACGGGGGCGTGGGCCCCATCCCACATTGTCTTCCATTCCCAGGGTCCAGGGGATGGGGTGGGGAGGGGGAGGGATACAAGGGAGGGGGCGGGGGGCCCTGGGGGCCGTGTGTACCAATTCATGGGGAGTGTTGAGACCACCACACCAATAAACGCCTTTTTCCAAAGTCTCTGCCTGCAAGCGTCAGTGTCATTAAGGATTTGAGTGAATGGAGGGCAAAGGGTCATGGTCCGTGGCGGTTCCTCCCCAGCATCACTTCTGCCTTCTCTCTCTTTGGTAGATTTAGAATTGACCCATAACAGAGGGGACCCCTGATTGGCTTCAGCCAGTGGGCTAATGACAGAGTTCCAGAGCTGAATGGATTCACAAGATGCCCTTCCACTGGATAATGTAGCTCAGTGATGTGAGGTCTATCTAGATCAGTTGCTTTTCCCCCATTACACGGAAGATCTGGGGTCTGTGGGGAAAGCAACGGTGGGGAAGATAGCATGTAAGCCGACGAATGATACAAACACTGGAATACAGAGTGGGGGGCAGGGGGAGGTGAAAGAAACTGAGTCCATGGTGACATCCTCTGAGTAGCTGAATCAAAATTTACCTGATGCCCACTTTCACCTACCTAAAGCAACACAGACCCTTGTAGGCAGAAGCCACTCTAGAGATTAAAAAGGAAATGAAAGCTCTAACTGATATAGAAAAGATACCAGGGATCCCAGGTACCCAGGACCCCAGCCTTCACTTTCCCAAAAAGATCCAAGCGCTCTATTTCCCAAAGGCCTCTTCACCCCAGTCTTTAACCAGAATACCTCACATCCTTTCCTCCTCTAAGATATGTTGGTTGCCCTTGCTTTCGCGGTTTCCTCCTTCTTTGCTGTTGGCCCCGCCTCCCATGATACAGGCGAGACACTTGGTCAGGGTGGCCAGCCTCACTTACAATGACATGGCTAGTGTCGGGTCAGTAAGGGAAGCTTGCTGGTAGGCTTCCAGGAAAACTTTTTCTTGGTCGAGGGAAGGAGGTGTGGGAAGGGAACCTTGCTCCTTTCCTTTTGTCTTCAGATATAGTTGTGTGAAGAGGTGATGCCTGGTGCTCTGGCAGCCATCTTGCCACATAAAACAATATGCCGACCCACTGAGTGTGGCCCACAGAAGGATGCAGGGAGCTCTGGTCCTTGGGGTCACTAAGTTGCTGAGCCAGCCTGAAACCACCATTTATTTTGTTACTCAAAGCCAAGGGAATCTTCACGGACGCATTCCCTAAGTTTCCAATGAGAAACCCAGCTGAAAAAGAAAGACACCATGTGGGGACAGCACCTGAAGCCCAGCCTTTCATTGGACTGAAACATTTGCTCCATCAACCAGTACTTATTGACTGCCTGCTGTGTGCCAGGCTCCTTGTTAAGTGCTGGGGATATAATGACATGGTCTTTGCCTTCATGAAGTTCTCAGTTTCGAGACAAAGTCAGAGGCTAACCACGTACTTCTGTATTTAGGTTAGAGGAGCAGGACGGTCAGGGGCTGCGGAACCAAACCCAGGACCAAGGCAGGTTAGGGTCATGGGTTAGGGAAGGGTCTCCTAGGCTTGTAAAGGTTCCTTTTTTAGGGTTTCTGGACCTGATCCCAACATTAGTGGGTTGCCCCTGTGAGAAATAAAGGAGATGATTCATTTTCAGAAATACCAAATAAAAGCTGTGCTGCCTCATTAACAATAGGTTTACAACCTATTGTAAATATTACGTACCTCCCACCACCACTACATTGGACTCCCAAACTCTTAGACACTTCACTTCCTGGTTCTTCCCCTCTCTGGGCCAATGGCTTTGCAATGAGCATGAGCCAAAGAACAAAGGGAGGAGAGGCCAAAAGTCTCTGCTTCACCCTAGGGAATGTACATTTGTTCCAATCAGTCTAGTTTTGCCTCACATGGGCACAAGGAACCTCCGGGTAAGGCTGTAACCTTTGTAGCATTCAGCCAATGAGGAACCAGAGGAGGGACTTACCTCTGTAGCATTCAGCCAATGAGGAACCAAGGGAGGAACTTGCGTGTTAGGAGATAAATTGTCTGCTGTAACTGCCCGCAGGGTGCCTGTCCGTCAGACACCCACTCTTGCAAGAACATTGATTAAAGACTCACTTCACTGTGCTCCAAGTCTCCAGGTCCTTCCTTTGATTGAGTCTGTGGGCTTATTTCTAACAGCCCAACACCAAACAATTCTCAGACACGATCTCAGTTCTGACACTACCTAAAGATAGCATCAGATTCTACAGCTGGAAGGTGCAGTCATACAAGATTACCACCCCCATACCCTACTTCAGACACTCTTGCAAGCCCCAAACTGCGACCTGTGCTCCTGACTGACTGGCTACACATTGGAGGTTCAAAAGACCTCTTCCTTAGATTTGGTTAATTTGCTAGAGTGGCTCACAGAACTCAGGGAAACACTTACTTACATTTATCAGTTTATTAAAGGATATGAGAAAGGATAAGAATCAACAGCCAGATGACAAGATACACAGGGCAAGCTCCTAAACAAAGGAGATTCTGTCCCTGTGGAGCTTGGGGCCCAGCTCAGTGGTAACATGGGAGCACTCTGGTTCCCCAGGAGTGGAAACTCTCCCAAAATGGACCAAGTGCTGTTCCCTTGGGTTTTATGGAGGCTTCATTACATAATCATGCTTGACTAAGTCACTGGCCATTAGCTGAATCAACCTCCAGTCCTTCCCCCTCCTGGAGATTGGGGGGGGGGGGAGGCGGGCAGGGATATGGGATTGAAAATTCCAGATCCTCCATTTGCAGGTTTGACCCTCCAGGCAACCAGCCCCGCCTTTGGGCAGAGTCCAAAAATCACCTTCATTAATAACAAGACACTCATTCCGTCTTTATGGCTCTGAATCATTTTCAGAAACTGTGGCTCAAGACCAGATATATCTACAAAACATATTTTAGTCATCTGAATGACCAGATATATATTTCCTATAAATCACTGTATCTCCGTTACCGTTATACTTGAGAAGTGGATGGCATGAGGCAAAAAGTGGTGTTTCAGGCAGAGCAACCTCTAGGGCAAAGCCCTGGAGGCAAAGTCCAGTGACTAGTGGAAAGAAAGCCTTATGTGAATCAAGTAGCAGGGCTGACGTACAGGAGAGGGTGGTCAGAGGCCAACAGAAGACAAACCACAAGGCTTTGAAAATCGCCGTGAAGTCAGGACCATATCTGAAGGCCAAAGGGCAGCCACAGAAGGGTTTAAAGAGAAGAGGAAACAATCTGAGCTGTTTTAAGATGAAGACCCTGGAGGACGCATGGGAGGCTCAGTCAGTTAATCGTCTGACTTCAGCTCAGGTCACGATCCCACGGTTCATGAGTTTGATCCTTGCATTGGGCTCTCTGCTGTCAGTGTGGAGCCCTCTTGGGACCCTGTCTCCCTCTCTCTCTGCCCCACCCCACTTGCACAGGCCGTCTTTCAAAACTAACCATTAAAAACAAATTAAAAAACAAAAAAAGACGAAGACCCTAGGAGCTGTATGGGGGATGGCCTGGAGAAGCAAGTGGATGTAGGAAGACCCCTTGCCTGACTGGAGGGTGTGCAAATCACATGGGTAGATCAGCAGGGGTCTCTCCCAGCCCAGGAGCCACAGCAGCTTGGTTGTGCAAATACAAATAGAGTCTTCTGCACAGAGAGGGACACAGGAAGTCCCACTTTCAGGGCCCAGTCTTCAGTCACAGCAGGACAGGATGGCCCTGCCCGCTGCCTGGGTGAAACAGGAAGTCCTACCCCAAAAAATCCTGCTCAGAGCTGGCCACTAACCCTGGTCACACCTGTGTGGCTGCCCGAACAGTCCTTGAGCCCCCATTCTGAGAGATGACTGGACTGGAGCCAGTAGCCTGGAAGAGAGAGGAAGGGAGGGAGACAACCTCAGAGGTTACCCTGAATGTGACATGACTCATGCTTTTCTAGCGCCGGCTCACACCATTCAGGAATTAGCCAGGTTCCCTCCATTTGCAAAACAAGAATAATAAAAAAAAAAAATGTTCACCTGCTCTTGGGAGAGATAAGACATGTAGCAATTCGGCTTTTTCGGGGAAGAAGATGTTCCCCCCCCCCCCACTTCGGAAAGGAAATGAAAGTTTTGCCAATTTTTATGGAAAAGAATAAAAGCGTTTTCTCTCCTTTGGAGGGAAATTGGAATTTCACTCTTAATATAACAAAAATGAGATGGGAATTCCTGACCAAATTTTATATATTTTAAAAAGGGGGGAAATGTACCAATTTTGTCAACTGACAAATAAAGCTGGAGGAAGAGAACTCAGACCATCTCTTCTCCCTGATTAAAACAGAAAAGGGGCACCTGGGTGGCTCAGTCGCTTATGCATCCGACTCAGGTCATGATCTCATAGTTCATGGGTTTGAGGCCTGCATCAGCACAGAGCCTGGAGCTTGCTTCAGTTTCTTTCTTTCTTTCTTTCTTTCTCTCTCTCTCTCTCTCTCTCTCTCTCTCTCTCTCTCCTGCTCCCCTACTTGCTCACTCTCCCTCTCTCTCTCTCAAAAAAAAGTGAATAAACATTAAACTCTCTTTTAAAAAACAAACAAAAAACATAAAAAGTTCCGCCCCTGTTTCAGGACTCTGGGGCATCACTCACCCGGTGAGCCCACTTTGGACTAGGGTCCTCCAGCGGGACTTTGAGCGGCAGAGGCTGTGGGGTCTGCACCGGGGTTACGCTCTGCATCTTCTTTTCCAGTGGGGGAGCCACAGGTGGCAAAGAGGGAGGATACTTCTTTTTCTTCAAAGAGTCTCCTGGAAAGAGGAGAAACAGAAACACGTGATTGGCTGTTCCCACACACTAACCCAGCCAATAAGCAGGGAAGCTAGGCTGAGAGGCGGAGCCTTACTTTGATTGGCTGATATTAAGGTGGAGGCGGGATGAATGACCTATGACTGCGCTGATTGGTTCAGCCAGGTCTCCAGTGGGCCTCTTTTTAGGGACCCTCCCAAATGGTCCCTCGCTTACCCTTAAAGCTGCACAGGCAGCAGATGCACAGGTAGAGAAGTGCCGCCAGAAGCGCCAGGCCGAGTAGGGAGCCCAGGACGATGCCAGCAATGGCCCCTGGGCTCAGGGTGGGGCCTGGAAAAGACAGAGGATAATTAGGAGCAGGAAGAACCAGAGTTGGATCCAAGTTTCCTAAGTTCCCTGTTCCAACTATTTTAGGACCCCAAAAAATGGGACCCCAGCCTCTCGATTCGTTTTGCATTTATTGAGTAAGTGGGTGCGCCTGGCACTCTACCAGCTGGTAATGATCCATTGGTGAGCAAACCCAAACACCTACTCTCATGGGGATTCATTTTTAGGGAAATCAGAAATGAATGCACAAATTAATAACCTAATTATGGGTTATGCTATGATGAAAACTAAATGTGCTATGACAGAAATAATGTGCTATCATAGACAGAGAGTCAATCTTCTGTAAAGACTCTTATTTCCAAATAAGGTCACATTCACAGGTGCTGAGGGTTAAGATGTCAATATAGTTTTTTGGGGGAGACACAATTCAACCAGTCAAGTCAAGATGAGCTCATTAGGGTGGGCCCGAACCCAACAGGGCTAGTGTCCCTACAAGAAGAAGACAGAGGCGTGCACGGGGATGGGGGCGGGGGGCTGTGGATAGCTGAAGGCAGAGAGCAGGGTGATGCAGCCACAAGCCAAGGAACTCCAAGGATTCAATCAAAGGATTGAAGGCCATTATCAGAAGCTGGAAGAGGCCAGCAAAGAATCTACCCAGAGTCCCAGAGGGAGCACAGCCCTCTTTTCCATCAGAAGGAGGACTGCCAAGCTGTGAGAGAGTATCTTTCTATCCATCCAAGCCACCCGGTTCGTGGTCCTTTGTTAAAGGAGCCCCAGAAAATGGATACAAGCAGAAAAGGGGGATAAAACGAAAGAGTAAGGGTGGTGGCCCAAGCGGCCCCAACTCACGAGCCTGGTAGACTTGGCTTTGTGATGGGGTCCCTGGCTGGCCCCCTAGTGTGGGCAGGATACGGAAGGCCCAGGTCCCGGGGTTCCGATGAGGAAGGGGCACCACGGCTGACCGCTCCTGAGGCCCCAGGCTGAGCAGGGTGATCCAGTCCCTGTAGGTGGTGGCTCTAGCCAGGTCAGGGCCTTCTGGTCGTGCCTGGACCTCAAAACCACTGATCAGGGCCCCGCGTTCCACATCCCAAGTCAGCACTGCTGCGTCCCGGGCTCTCTGCAGCCTCCACGAGGAGATGGAAGGTCCTGGGGGGTAGAAGGGGAGGCTAAGGTGGGCGCTGGATTTATGGGTCCTAGAGGGGAGAGGGAAAGGGGCTGAGGAGCTAGACTCATAGGTCCTGGGGATAGAAGGTCTGGAGAGCCAGACTTCTAGGCCTACAAGAGGAAGGGACTGAGGGCTTGGACTCTTGGATCTGACGGAGAAGGGGCTGGTGGCTGAGTTTGAGGGAAGAGAGGCCTGGAGGACCTGGACTTCTGGGTTCTGGGAAAGGAATGGACTCACCAATGAGGGTGATCCGGTTGCCCCCAGCACCCAGCGCCCCGTTGCACAACACGGAGTAATTTCCCAGGTCCCAATCCAGGCTGAAGTTGCTAATGAGGAGCCTGCGCCCATCTGGGCTGAGCCGCAGGCGACCCCCGCCTCCTGGGGCCACGGGCCGCCCTTCCCGGGCCCAAGATGCTCTGGATGGTGGAGGACAGCCAGTGGCCTCCAATGCCACCTCCGCCTCCCCGGACCGTGTTTCCTCCACTGCAGGACGCAGCAGCACCTCCCGAGGGGCCTCTGTAGGTAAAAGAAACCCAGTGAGTCCAGACCTGACCCTGGAGTCAAAGACCAAGTCCTGCCCCCTTTGGTGAAGCAAGGAGCTGTGAAACCCCAGCACCTTGGGCACATAAGGAAGCACTGCCCATCTCTGTCCATCATCACCTGACTTCCTTAGCACGGACTTACTAGATACATTCTAATGGCCCAGGTCCCGGACTGGGGAACTCATATTATTCTTAGCCATTTATTGGTCTGGACAAGAAGGAAGATGTCAGCCCTCTTCCTGGATCCAGGAAAGAAATTGTGGCCCCTTCCCCTGCTTGAGGTATAGGGAAAACCTTGGTGCTTCTGCAGGGTTAAAGACAAAGGAAATCTCTTTTCCTGTAGTTAGAAGTCTGCCTTTCTCATTTCGTAAAGGAGCTAAAATTTATACCCCTTCCTGGGGACACAGGAAAGAAGTCCCACCGGCTCTCTCACCTGGGGTGACAGTGCAGGTGCGCGTGGCCACCAGGTGGCGAGCGAGGCAGGTGACGGGGACGCCGATGAGCCGGGAGTGAGCGGGCACAGCCGCCTGGAGCGCAGACAGCGCTGGTCCCGCTCGGACGCCTTCAGGGAGACCCTGAAACTGCAGGGAGGCCGCGGGGACCCCACCGGGCCAGGAGCAGCGGAAGCGGAGGCTGCGGTCCCCCGGACCGCCTTCCACTGAGCACTGTGGGGACCCCGGAGGCAGATCTGTGGAGCAGAGGGAGAGATCAGGGGGTCAGCCTCTCTCCCCTCGCCCCTCCAGCCCCTCCTCTCCGCGCGTTCACGCCAATCCCTCTTTACCTGGACACGCCCCCTAGGCGCCCCCTTTCCCAGAAACTCCCCGGCCGACTGGGCAGCTGCAGCCCCACAGACGGCCCCTCTTTCCTAAGGGAACTACATCTTTGCACTGATTTGTGCCACCCGCCCCTCTTCTAAGGTAACTCCGCCCTTTCTAGAATGGCCCCACCCCCCTTCTCTTATGACTCCTCCCCTTTCCCCAGGTTTTTTTTTAATGTTTATTTGTTTATTTTTAAAGAGAGATCTTGAGCAGAGGACGGGGAGAAGGGGGGAGAGAGAGCGGAAACTCCCAAGCAGGCTCTGCGCTGTCAGCACGAGCCAAAGATCTCACTAACTGTGAGATCACGACGTCAGTCGAAATGAAGAGTCGGTAGTTCAATTGGCTGAAACACCAGGGGCCCTCAGGTAAGTTATTTGCTGATCCCACGTAACTGGTCCAAGCAACTGAAGCTCCTTCCCTTTCTGCCTCCACTCTTCACCATTTGATCCTCTTAATTTGTTGAGATTGTTCCTGGCCTGGAAATCTCTGGCCCGTCTCCTTTCTTGGCCTTTCTCACCCTACTCTGCGCGTCCCTCAGGTCCTTGTTGGCTCCGCCCCTTCTCCCGGGCATCCCCGCCCCTTTTACGGGGCATCCCCCCAGCCCTCCCTTGCTGGCCCCGCCCCTCAGCTGCGGTCCCGCCCCCTCCGGGTACCCAGCTCGGTCCGCCCCGGCGGCTCACCTGCCACCGTGAGGTTGAGCAGAGAGCGGCGGCGGCGGCCGGTGCGCGGGTTCGTGGCGAGGCAGGCGTAGGCGCCGGCGTGGCCCGGCCCGACCGCAGGCAGCTTGAGACGCGGGCCGGCGGGCACCGCGGCCTCCGTCGGGTCGGCTAGACTCCATGCGATGTCGGCGGGCGGCCGCGAGGCGGCGGTGCAGCGCAGGGTCACGTTACTGCCCGCTGTGACATAGAGGGCGGGGGTGGCGTCGCGGTCCGAGGAGACTTTGATGACCGGGGGATCCGGGCCGTCTGGGTGGAGGAAGGGGTGGGAACCGGGAGAGCTGGGGTCACCTGGGACTCCGCCACGACCCTCGAGGACTGGACCTCCAACAACCCCCTCCTCCCCAGGGAGTCGGGAGCCAGAGCTCCCAGATCCCAGTCCCTGACCGGAGGCGTACCCCGACTCACAGGAGACACTGACGTCGGCCGCAGCCTCAGCGTGGCCGAAGGGGCTGCGGACGCGACAAGTGTATCGGGCGTGGTCGCTGCGCACAGGGTGCCCGATGAGCAGCTGGTCGCCCTCGCTGCGGATCCGGGGTGGCTCCGCTCCCTCAGGGTCCGCTGCCTCCAGGGTGCGTCCGTCCCGGCTCCAGCTCAGCTCCCCACGACCCGGGCCCCACCCCATGCAGCGCAGCCGGAGCTCGGCTGCCCCCTCCTCTATCTCAGGGGCCTCAGGCTGCACAGACAGCTGGGGCAGGGGCTCTGGGAGAAGAGGAATGGACTCAGGACCGGTCCCTGGCCCTCTCATCCCCTAGATCCAGGACTCCAGGTCCTGGCCTCCCCACACCCAGAGCTTTCCGGCTCAAAGCCCAGGATTCCTCCTCCTCACCGACCCATGAAGTCCGAGTCTCCCCCACACCATCCCTTCCCCTGCTTTCTCCTCTCAGAGACCCATATTTCCAAGCCCCCAGGAGTCTTGATTCTCAGGCCCAACTTCTCTCAAGAACCCCTGTCTTGGCCCCAAGCCTCTATTATCCTTCCTCCCTCCAGCCCAGAAGTCCTCTCTCCCTTGTCCAGGGACCCCTTCCTCAAGGGAGAAAACAGCTCAGACAGCAGTGACCTGCCCAAAGGCCTGCACTCTGGACCTCAGTGCCCACTTACCATACACACCCACCGTGAACTCCCGAATCTGCCGGGAGACCCCAGCCCGGATGACCTCAGCAGTGTAGACCCCAGCATCCTCTAGCTGGGCAGAGGCAAGTTCCAGGCCCCCTTGGGTCTGGTCGAATCGCAAGCGGTCCCGGTGAGCGGGATCCAAGCTGATCAGGGGGGCCCCCGGCCCCAGGCCTCCAGCTGCGAGCACCTTGGAGCCTCGGCGCCAGACCACCAGAGCAGGAGGGCCAAGGCCGGGTACTGGAACCAGAGGAAGCTGGATGGTGGTCCCCACTAGCACTGACAGAGGCCTCCCCACCTGCTGGGGGAAGCTTCCCACTGGGTGGGCTACTGCAGTTACTTTGGATTCAGGATTCTGGGCAGAGATTTCAAGATCCGGGTCCTCAGGGGAGAATTGTGAATCTGGGGTCGCAACGTCAGTGTCCGGGACTTGAGCAGAAATGTTTGCAGCTGGGGTCTTAACCAAGGAGGGCTCTGAGTCTTCAGCAGGAACTTGAGAACCCAAGGTGTCAGAAAATACTTCGGAGCCAGGGACCTCAACGAAGGTAGGATCCAGGCTCAACTTCTGGCCCTCAGCAGAAACGTTTGACCAGAAGGGCCGAGGCACATCGTTAAAATTCAAGGCCTCAGGAAACTGTGCGGGATGAGGGACAGCGGCAGTGGTTTTGGAACCTGGAGACTGATCTGGAAATTTCCAGCTGGGGGGTTTGATGGAGACTTTCAAACCCGGGCCTTGGGAAGAGCTTTCTGAGTCCAAGAAGAGATTGGTTTGCTGAACTCCAGAAGAGGCTCTGTGGGCGAGGACCCCTGCTCCGGAGGCTGCAAGGAGAGGAGGGGGACATCTGGGGGGGGCTGCCAAGAGGAGAGGGGGGACTGGTGGGAAGGGGCTGAGCAGGGAACTTACCCAGGAGCAGGCAGAGCAGCAGAGCCGGTGAGGTGTCCATGGTGCTGACCGCACCTGTGAGGACACTGGAGCGAGACTCCAGGGCCAGCACCTGTGCCTCCCCGGTCGACAAGTCCGACAGGCCTGGTAGCTTCCTGGGCGGGGAAGGAAGCCACACCCAGAGGGAGGTGCCAGGGTTCCCCACCCCCACTGGCACCCCCCACCCCCAATCTAGTGGCAGAGCCAGCCATCCCCAACTGGTCCTCATCAGCCGGTCCCATCTGATCCCTGCACTCCCCACACCTAAGGTGAAGGTGGCGAGAAGAGTCCCAGCGGAACGTGGTAGCAAACCAGTGGGGAAGGAAGCCAGGACGACCTCCTGGAGGAGGGTGAGGTGACCCTTCAGAGAGCCCCACCTCTGATGGCCTAGGCCTCAGTTCAGGCTTCCTCCTCCTCAGCCTCTGGCCTCGAGTCCATTCTGTCCTGCCTACAACCTCAGATACCTGCATTTGACCCTGCTCCTACTCTGCTCCAACTCCTCCCATGGCTCCCTGCTACCCTCAGAACCAAGCCTCGATTGGCTCTCTCTCACCCAGTCACCTCTCCGGAGACTCACAACTGCATCTCTGTTCCCCCCGGGGCCTCAAATGCCCTGCATCTCACTAAACTCATCTTCTCTCCAACACAACCCCCTTCCTGGGCTCTCTGTCTCAAGTGCGGTTCCCCCACCTATGCAGAGGCTGGGGGGGCTGCTTCCCGCCTCTCTCCCCTCCCCTCCTGCTCTGCCCCCTGAATCTCTCTGGCCCACCCTTTTGTCTGGGTTCCCGCTGGCCAGGCCCTAGCACAGGCCCCATCCTCTCCCCTGCCTCCTCCCTCTAAGAATGCCAGTGGCACTCTGCCAGTGCCAGTCCGTGGATCGGCACATGGCCCCTCTTTCTGCCCCTGCCCCTCCCGCGACTCCCCTGTGCCCTCAGGAGACATCCAAGGACCCTTCCAGACCCTGAGTGGCCCAGACCCACCTGCTCCGGCCACACTCTCTACCCTCTCACTTACTCTTTGGATATCATGCCACTCTTATGCCCCATCTCTCCCCTCCCAGATTTGTAGGCTGTCTCCTCTGCCTGGAATGTTCCGCTCACTCCCTTGCCACGCCCCCCCCAACTTGTCCTGCAGCCTCACTTAATTAAGAATCATAACAATAATTACCACTTCTCCCAGGCCAGGGACCATGCGAAATGCTTCCCAGGCATTATCTGGCTGAACACTTCCCAACGCCCTGTGAGCTGGGTGTCATTATCCTCCTGTTTTAGGAGAGGATAGGAGAGGGGCTAGGAGACAATGGCTCAGAGAGGTCAAGGGACCTGCAGGAGGTTGCACAGCCAGAGAGAGGAGCTGAGCTTTGGGCTCAAGATGCTCAGAATGCTCACTCCTTCAGAAAGCTATTACCCCTTGGGCGCCTGGGTGGCTCAGTCGGTTAAGTGTCCAATTTCGGCTCAGGTCATGATTTCACAGTTCATGGGTTCGAGCCCCGCAAGGGCTCTGTGCTGACAGCTTGGAGCCTGGAGCCTGCTTCCGATTCTGTGTCTCCCTCTCTGTCTCTACCCTGTTCATGCTCTGTCTCTCTCTGCCTCTCAAAAACAAACATACATACATACATACACACATACATAAAACATTAAAAAAAAAAAAAAAACAGAAAGAAAGCAAGCTACCACCCCATGCTGGGCTTAGGACCCCTGCTTGGCATCCAGTCCTCTGAGCTTATCCAGGGAGTTCTCACCATCCTGATGGTAATGACAATGGCAATACTATAGTGAGCCCTTTCTGTGTGTGAGGTGTGGTTCCGGAGCTGCTACATTAATTCCCTCAAGACCTAGTGGGGGAAATTTTGTAGCTTAAAGATGCCTGCATCTGACAAGGGCAGAAGTGATCCCAGGCCAGTGTCTGCCTGGAGACCCGACCCGGGTGGTAGAATCCACTTCACGTGTCACAGAACATTCCCTCCTGGAACCCGGCCAGGCCATGAGGCAGGTCGAGCAGCCCCACCGGGAGGAACCATGGCCCCTGGCTGACAGCCAGCTCAAGCCCCCAACCCTGGCCAGTGTGTGGGCCACGCGACCAGGCCATCTGGGATGTCGATGCCCAGGCCCCACTTGAGACCCCAGCTGACGCCGTATGGAGAAGTAAGCTCTCCTGCCAAGCCCTGCCCAGGCCTCAGATTTATAGGCAAAATAAATGGTTGTTGGTTTAAGTCAGTGACTTTTGGGGTGGTTCTTTATGCCACATCAGCCAACCAGAACACAAGCATTATTACTAAGGCCACCTGAGGGAGAAGGAAGTCTGGGCTCGGACAGTAGGAACTTGCCGGGGCCTCAGGATCCAGATCCCAAGCCCTTAACCACTCCACTAAGCCCTTACTATTTTGATCAGCCAGATGAGGAAACGGAAACTCAGAGATACAAGGTAACTCACTCAAGATTCCCACAGCTGGGGGGCACCTGGGTGGCTCAGTCGGTTGAGCGTCGGACTTTGGCTCAGGTCATGATCTCACGGTTCGTGGGTTTGAGCCCCGTGTCCGGCTCTGTGCTTATAGCTAGCTCAGAGCCTGGAGCCTGTCTTCGGAGTCTGTCTCTCCCTCTCTCTCTGTCCCTCCCCTGCTCACACTGTCTGTCTCTCTCAAAAAATAAATAAAATGTAAAAAAAAAAAAATTTAAGATCCACAGCTGGGAAATGTGAGAGAGGGTCTGAAATCACTGAGATTGGGGGCACCTAGGATGCTCCTACCGTTAAGCATCTGACTCTTGATTTCAGCTCAGGGCACGATCTCATGGTTCATGGGATCCGGCCGGAGTCACAGAGCCTGCTTGGGATTCTCTCCCTCCCTCTCTGTCCCTCCTCCGTGGGTGTGCGCACATCTCTCTCTCTCTCTCTCTCTCTCTCTCTCTCTCAAAAATAAATAAACTTTAAAAAAATAAAATAACAAAATCAGAATCTGACTCCAGGCCCCAGCTCCACATTCCCACCTGAAGTGTTGTTTGTCTGTGTCGCCAACCAGAACCAGAACTTCCTGCCTCCTTGTCACCTGTGCCCCAGGTCTCAGCAGGCCCCTGGCACCTGCGAGTCCCCGGCAAAAACTCTGCAATCTGACTCCCCCTTCGCTGACATGTGTCTTTCAGGAACTCAGCTAAGATGCCATCTCCCCGGGAAGTCTCTGACCCCACATTCCACATCAGATGCCCCAGGTGGGCTCCCAAGTGCATGGTGTCACCTCTGCTTACAGCTGGCTCCGCCCATGTCCATCCCTCCCCCCCTCCCCTCCCAACATGGAACCTTCTTAGGGACTGGATGTGACTCACCTGGATCCCTGGTGTCACCCAGCACTGGGCCTGGCACGCAGGAGACTTAAGTAAATGTCTGTTGAATGAATCAAAGAACAGGTCTCCACCAAATGAGTGAACAGAGACAGTCGTCGGGAGGGTCATAGTTTTATTGCTGAGTTTCAGGGAAGGGGCTCAAATCCGCCCAATCTCCCTCAGCTTGGCCACCAGGTCCTCCGTGGTCTCCACCTTGACGCCGGCAGTGCGCTGGGGCGGGTCCTCCACACTAACCACCGAGAGCTTGGAGGTCAGGTCCACGCCCAGGTCTCCGGGCTTGATGACCTCAATCTTCTTTTTCTTGGCTTTCTGCACAGGGGCAGCCACAGTTCACAGGGCTGCGGAAGCCGAAGCCCTCCCTTCCCTGCCCCATCTCCAACCCCTACCCACCAGGCCCACGCCTCAGAACCAATCCCATTGCCCGAACTTGTTTGGGCCTTCCCACTAGCCAGGCACACGTGACCTCTTACAGGGCCCAGTATAGATAACTGTGTCGGCGGGCATGTACTGGGAAGCCCTTCACTGGCTGAAATGGACTGGCAAACCCAACCTTCTGGGAGAAAGAACAGCTCAGTGGGCTTTTGGCCGGGCCGACCCACTGACCCCACCCTTCTGAGAGGACCCTCTGAACTCTCCCTGTGGGCTGAGATAAATCACTGAATGCATCCTATTGGCTGAGATTATGCACTCTAGCCTTTCTATTGGCTGAGAAGATCCACTGTACCCTTCCTATTGGCTGAGACGATCCACTATACCCTTCCTATTGGCTGAGATGGCACGCTAAACTCTATTGGTTAAAATGACCCAATAAACGCATCCTATGAGCCGTGATGAACAGCGAACTCTTCCTTTCAGCAAGGTGCAGATCCCTTCCAGGGAAGAGAAGTTCCTGGGCCCGCAATGCGCTCACCCATCCCCGAGCCCGCAGTGCGCTCACCCATCCCCTGGCCTGCAGTGAGCTCACCTATCCCCGAGCCTGCAGTGCACTCACCCATCCCCGAGCCTGCAGTGCGATCACCCCCATCCCCGGGCCTGCAATGCGATCACCCCCATCCCCGGGCCTGCAGTGCGCTCACCCATCCCCTGGCCTGCAGTGCACTCACCCATCCCCAGGCCCACAGTGAGCTCACCCATCCCCGGGCCTGCAGTGCGCTCGCCCACTCCTGGGCCCTCGGTCCTCCTCTGCTAGGCACTCACCATGATGTTGGGTAACGTGGCATAGCGAGGTTCGTTGAGCCGCAGGTCGGCGGTCACCACTGCAGGCAGCTTCAGGCGCAGGGTCTCCAGGCCCCCGTCAATCTCTCGCTCCACTTTCACCTTGTCCCCCTCCAGTGTCACCTCGGAGGCGAATGTGCCCTGAGGAGATGGAGGGTGGGTGAGGTTAATTCACCGCAGGCACAGAGGAAGGAGAGTGCATGCACAGGTGAGCCAAGGAATGAGAGAACAGAAGAGAGTCCCACAAGGTAAGCCATAGACATCAAGTACATAAACAGGAGGAAGCCACAGAAAGGGAATCTCAAAAATCTAAGGGAGGGTCCCTGTACTTTCACTGGGAGCCAACGTGTAGGTCTTAATGACCTGAACCTGCCAGTTAGGTTCCTACCTATTATTAACCTACCTTAATAATGATGAACACGCAGTGAGTGTAAACAACTTAGGTGCCCTAAGTCATCAGGCCCTCATAGGAACTCTGTGAGATAAATGCCATTATCCCCACCTTACAGATGAGGAAAATTGAGGCAGAGGGAGGCTCAGACATGTGCTCGTTGTCACCCAAGAGCAGTCTGGTTCTAGGCTCCATGTCATGCTCCCACTACCCATTCCGTCCCCAGGAGCTCCCTGAGAGGCCCCTCTGCGGGGCTAACAGCCTCCCGGGCTCGCCTGGACCCTGGAAACATCCGCTGGGACCCCACTCTCATTGTCTAGCCAGGCTGCTTCTTCACTGGACAAATCTTTCAAGTCTCAGCTGGGATGTCCCGTCACTCATCCGAGCCCCCATGAGCCAGCCCTGGGGGTACATGACGAACATGACCCACAAGGCCCCGGCTTTTGTGGGCATTTATCCGGCCAGGAAGACTGCTGGGAACCAAGTGACTGGTGGCCAAGTAATAACGGTAGTCACCGCACTCCGAGCACGTGAAATGTGGCTCGTGTGATTGAGGGATGGAATTTTTCATCTTACTTATTTTTTAAAATGTGTCTAAATAGGGGAGGGACAGAGGGAGGAGGAGAGAGAGAATCCCAAGCAGGCTGTCAGTGCAGAGCTGGATGTGGGGCTCGATCCCGTGAACCGTGTTACTTACTTAATTTCAATTTAAAAACTGATGAGCCAGATACATTACCATGATGATGGTAATGGCGTGTACGTGTGTCGAAGTTTACCAAACTGCACACTTCACAAACATGCAGTTTATGGTAGGTCACTTACATGTCAATAAAAAGCTATTAAAAAAATAGGGCGCCTGGGTGGCTCAGTTGGTTAAGTGGCCGACTTCAGCTCAAGTCTGGTCTCACCTTTCATGGGTTCGAGCCCCACATCAGGCTCTGTGCTGACAGCTTGGAGCCTGGAGCCTGCTCTGGATTGTGTCTCCCTCTCTCTCTGACACCCAAACTCCCCTCTTGCACTGTGTGTGTCTCTCTCTCAAAAACAAATAAACATTAAAAAAAAAAGATAGTCCATGCCGTCACTGGAAAACTTTTTTTTTTTTGAGAGACAGAGAGAGACACTGCAAGCAGGGGAGGGTCAGAGAGAGACGGAAACACAGAATCCGAAGCAGGCTCCAGGCTCTGAGCTGTCAGCACAGAGCTCGATGCAAGGCTCGAACCCACGAACCATGAGATCATGACCTGAGCCAAAGCCAGACGCTTAACCGAATGAGCCACCCAGGCGCCCCATGGAAAACTTTTAAGTCTGTTTGGAACAATTTGGGTATGTGAAACTGCATTTTCAACTGTGAATTTTAGGAATCTAAATTATTTCTGATGGAAATTCAGCATCTGAATGGAGATATGCTGTAGATATAAAATCCACACTGGAGGGGCGCCTGGGTGGCTCAGTCACTTAAGCGTCCAGCTCTTGATTTCAGCTCAGGTCATGATCTCACAGTCTGTGAGTTCGAGCCCCATCTTGGGCTTCGTGCTGACAGAGCAGAGCCTGCTTGGGATTCTCTCTCTCTTCCTCTCTCTCTGTCCCTCCCCCACATGCACCCTCTCTCTCTCAAAATATAAATAAACTTAAAAAATAAGATAAATAAAATAAATAATAAATAAGATAAATAAAATCCACACTGGATTCTGAAGATGTCATATAAAAAGAATGTGAAATATCTCAGGAGTTTTCATATTGATCATATGTTGAGATGATAATATTTTAGATCGTAGGTTAAATAAATGTTATTGCAATTCACTTTGCCTGTTTCTTTTTACTTTTTTAATCTGGCTGTGAAAAATGCTAAATTACCTAGGTGGCTCATGTCTCTATTGGACTGGCAGAGGTGGAGAGTGGGGATTCTGGAACCGAGGAGGGGACACGAGGATTGCACACAGGGGTGCGTGAGGAAGGCCTCTCTAAAGAGGTACTAGCTGAGCACAGACCGAAAGGAGAGAGTGGGAAAGCCATGAGGCAATCTGAGGGAACCATGTCCTAGGCTGCGCAAGTGCAAAGGCCCTGAGGCAGGGATGCGTTTGGTGTGGCTGGTGAGTGATCGGACTGAAGACAGAGCACCAAAGGCCCAGAAGAGGCCTGGTGCCCTGGCTGTGCACCTGCCAGCAGGACTAGCCATCCTTACATATGCCTCCTCCAGAAAGGCAGGGACAATGGTGGCCCTGTTCTAAGCCCCCAGGCCCAGCCCCCAGAAGGCACTCCCCACTCCAGCCTCACCTGTGGCCAGTCTAGAAATCCAGCGGTCATCTGCCCCGTCTGGTTACAGTCATCATCGATGGCCTGAGGGGAGAAAGAGAGAGGACTATATGACAATGGGCCTCCGTCCAGATGGGGGTTGGCAAACATTTTCCAAATATGCGGTCTCTGTCACAGCTCCTCCACTCTGCCGTGGTAGTGCACAAGAGCCATGGACAGAAACGTGCCTGTGTGAAGCAACAAGGGTTGTGGTGTTCCAATAAAACTTTATTTATAAAATCAGCAGTGGCCATGGGCCATAGTTTGCCGCCTCCTGGAATAGAAGGATACTACCCCCTCACTTGGGCCTGGGGAGAGGCAGTCACCTGTCCAAGGGCACACAAGGACATCTGGCATCCCCAGTGCCAAATCTTTGCCCCTGGCGTAATTCACAGAAGCCTCCCATGAGCCAGGACCTGGGCCAGGCACACAAGCAGGATCTGGGCCAATGAGAACTATCCCCGAACCTAGTGATTGGTTCAGGGATGGGTACTTGACTCAAGCTGGACCAACGAACAGTCAGCTCTGGAAGTGTTCTTGGAGCCCTTGGGAAAGAGGCTTTTTACTTTCTGCTGAGGTTGCTAGGCTCCTGGGAGGTGGGCCTGGAGATGCAGAGAGTAAAGACAAGGTAGAGGAGCAGGGCCTAGAGCTGCCATGTGACGCTGGATCAAGCCATGCCTAAAGCTTGCTTATATGAGCCAACAGTTCACTTTTTGGCTTCTGCCAGTTTGATTCTGACCTTGCCACCTACAACAAAGACTGTCCTGACCCAATTTATCCTGTGTCTTCCCAGTTGGAGGCCCTGGCCCCAGAAACTGTCCCTGACAACCAGGGCAGGCAGGACATGAGTCTGCGACCCACCAGAGAATGGAGGGGGTGTCGAGAGGCCATGATGCCAGCCCCAGTGTCCTGGGGAGCTGGTGAGAGACCTGGGTCCCCAGACCCCTGAGCCCTACCCAGACTGTGCCTTTATGGCCCGTTCTCTGGTTAGGCCTCCTGCCTCAGCTTACTGACTTCCCTTGCTGTTGGTCATCCCTCGTTTTCCACAGCCTGGCATGTACAGGGCTGGGCAGGACACCCAACATCCTATATAGACTCATCAGCCTCTGCCTCTCCCCAGGGACCGATCCAGCCTGCTGGGATCCCTGCCTCTTCCCACCAGGGCCCTGGCTCTCCCTCTGAGACTCCCAGGCCTTCCCAGTGCCCTGTCTGATCCCTTAGTCTCTGACATTCTCAGCCTCCGTCTTTAAGCCCCTGCCCCTAGATCTCTCCCCTCCCACTGCTGTCTACCTGAGGCTCTTCTGAAGATCCTCTGCCCCTCCCTGGGAGAGGCCACATTGTCTGTCTCAAATGGGAGGGTGTGGGCAGGCTACTCAAAGGAAGGCTGTCGCCTACCCAGTCTCGGGTGCGGGTGCCACATGGGGGGTAGCGTTCTAGTTCAATGTTAGCCCCCAAGCTCCTCCCCAAACCCTGGCCTCCAGTCTCTCCCCTTCTAGTCTATTCCTCATGGCCTCAGTTCTTCCAGAACTTTCCTCTCTGTCCCTCCCAGCCAGACCAGACCGCAGCACTGCCTTTACCTCCTTCCGCACCCCCTCAACTCCCTGCAGCTCAAGCGCTGCTCCTCCAGCCACAGGTCTCTCTGTTCTGTCCCATCAAGCCTCCAGTTTCCCCGACACAGACTCCCAGGGCTCCAACCCCCCCACCCCAGGCACCCTGCCCAGCCTGGTCCCCTGCAGCCTCAGCTCCTGCCATGCCCGCCCCCCCCAAGTCCTGAGCAGGGATGACGAGGGGGTGGGGGGAGGGGCCGGGCACACTTACCTGCTTGCCCAGCAGCACCAGGTCCACCTTCTCCTTCTCCGCCAGCTTGGCCAGGACCCGGGCCACCTGCAGGGGCCCCAGGCGATCCGCCTCCGCAGCTGGCACCTCCACGTGGATGCCTCGGTCCGCGCCCATGGCCAGAGCGGTGCGAATGGTCTCCTGCCAGGAGAAGGGGCTCCACTGGCTTGTAGCCCCAGGGCGGGGCCAGGAGCCTGGTCACCGTCCCTGTCCCTCCTCCCTCAGACCCCTCCTCCCTCAGACTCGGGACTCAGGGCCCCGCCCCCTCTCGCACCTGGCACTGGGCGGGCCCGCAGCTGACGGCGATGACCTCTTTCACCAGCTTCTTCTCCTTGAGCCGCACGGCCTCCTCCATGGCGATCTCACAGAAGGGGTTCATGGAGTGCTTCACGCCATCGGTGACCACGCCCGTCTTGTCAGGCTTTACCCGGATCTGCCCCGCCGGGAAGGGAAGGGCCAGGGTCAGGGGACGGGCACGACAGGCAAAGGGGCAGGGCCTTGCCCAGGGTCCCACAGGCAGGTGGAGGCCCACCTTACTGCGCCATTCGGACATGCGCTAAGCACTGGGGACACCTGACATCTCGTCCTGCTCTGTCACTGCTCTGCTCCTTGGGCCTGAAAGCATGTTTCTCCAAGTTGTGTTTACCGTAACCCACGGTGAGAAATACATCTCATGATGCTCCGGAGTATATGACTAAAATGTCGCATATACTTGTAGATAAATATGAATCCCGCCACCATGTGAGGCTTGCTGAACAATACTTACCCTTGCTTTGTACACCGTCCCCTGATATTTTCTTTTAATTTTTTTTAATGCTTTATATTTGAGAGAGAGAGACAGAGAGAGAGAGAGAGAGACGGCTTGCGAGTGGGAAAGGGGCTGAGGGAGGGAGACACAGAACACGAAGCGGGCTCCAGGCTCCGAGATGTCAGCGCAGAGCCAATGCGAGGCTCGAACCCACGAACCGTGAGATCATGACCTGAGCCGAAGTTGGACGCTTAACTGACTGAGCCCCCCAGGCACCACCCCCACTATACTTATTTAGATTTCCTATCGATCTTCTCTCCCCTGGAATGTCAAGTCCCTGAGGACGGGGATTTCTGTCAGCGCTGTTCACGACAGGACTTGGAGGCCTGGCGCAGCACCTGGCGTACTGTCGGGCCCTGCTCGGGAAGAACCACTCAGACGCTTGTAGGGGCTCCTGGGGAGCTCAGTCGGTTAAGCATCGGGCTTTGGCTCAGATCACGATCTCCCGGTTGGTGGGTTTGAGCCCCGTATCAGGCTCTGTGCTGACAGTGAGCTCAGAGCCTGGAGCTTGCTTCAGATTCTGTGTCTCCCTCTCTCTCTGCCCCTCCCCTGCTTGCACTCTCTCTCTGTCTCTCAAAAATAAATAAAAGACATAAAAAATAAAAGGAAGCTCTTCTTTAAAAAAAAAATAAATAATGAGGTTTTATAAATCAATGGAGATGCGTCAGCATGAAGCTTCTAAGTCTGTCTCTTAAAGACGCAAACTATTAACCTTCAACAGAAACAGCCAGGACCCCGGGAGGCATCGATCGGCCCCAAGGGCTCTACGCGTATTAACTCATGCAACTGTCCTAACAGCCTAGGAGGTCAGTCACTGCCATTACCATCTCTCTTGTACTGATGGGGCCACCGAAGCACAGAGAGGCCCAGTGCCTTGCCCAGGACCACGCCGCCAGGAGGTGGCAGGACCAGGGTCCGAACTGCAAGTCTGACTTGGGAATCGTGAGACCGGCCCTCGAGAGGTAGGAGACCCCGTCCTACCATCCCTGGCCCACGACACAGGAGCCAGTGATTATAAAGTGACTTCTGAAAGCTGCCCCTGAGCTCTTGACACAGCTTAGGGACTTCTCTGTAGTTCTGTCCCCTAAGTCTTGTCCATCGAGCGAGTCACTCTCGGGCTTTGGGCAGAGGAAAGAGTGACCAGGACAGCCAAGCCAGCCGGGGAGGTGGCAGCCAGGGAGTGATGCCCTGTAACCAATGACCAAGGCGGTAGTCAGTGCTCTGAGACCCTTCCACGGGAGACGGCATCTGGGGCAATATCCTCACGGAGGTGACATGTGTGACCTGTAGGAAGAGGAGGTGCCAGCCTTGCCGAGAGCGGAGGAACGAGGAGAAGGCCACGTGCTCCCAGAACCGAGGCACACGGGACTGGCTGGGGTAAGGCCCAGAGATGGAAACAGGTTTTCTGGGGCCTGAAGTTTCTGTCCTTTGGACGATCTTTTTTCAGAAAAAGCAGCTGGGGCATCTTGGTGGCTCAGTCAGTTGAGCATCTGACTCTGACTCAGGTCGTGGGCTCACAGTTCGTGAGTTCAAGCCCCACATAGGGCTCGCTGCTGTCAACATGAAACCTATTTAGATCCTCTGTCCCCTTCTCTTTGCTCCTGTGCTCTCTCTCTCTCTCAAAAATAAATAAGACACTGGGGCGCCTGGGTGGCTCAGTCGGTTGGGCGTCTGACTTCGGCTCAGGTCATGATCTCACAGTTTGTGGGTTCGAGCCCCGCGTCAGGCTCTGTGCTGACGGCTAGCTCAGAGCCTGGAGCCTGTCTTCGGATCCTGTGACTCCTTCTCTCTCTGACCCTCCCCTGCTCACGCTGTCTCTCTCTCTCTCTCAAAAATAAATAAAAACATTAAAAAATAATAATAATAAATAAATAAATAAGACACTTAAAAAAATATTGGGGCTACTAGGTAGCTTAGTCAGTTAAGCATCGAACTTCAATTCAGGTCATGATCTCACAGTTTGTGGGTTCGAGACCCATGTTGGGCTCAGTGCTGACAGCTCAGAGCCTGGAGCCTGCTTCGGGTTCTGTGTCTCCCTCTCTCTCTGCCCATCCCCTGCTGGTGCTCTGTCTCACTCTGTCTCTCTCTTTCAAAAATAAATAAACATTAAAAAAATAAAAAGTAAGAAAAATATGAAACAATTAATTAATTTAAAAAAGAAAATGCATACCAAATCATGAATGCAAAATTGACTCAGCCTCTCCCCGGGCCTTGAAAGAAACTCTGAAGGGTGACAGCCTCATTGGCCTCAGGGAAAGCGCAGCCCTGGCCAGAACTGAGGGTTACTGGGTTGTCAATGCCTTCTGATTAATGCCCTGGACACACAGTCACAGACGTGCACACGGAGTATAGCATCTGCTTCTGAACAAATACTAAATAAACCTGCGATCCTAGTACTACCAATAATACTCACCGAATGCCAGCCAACTCTTACCATGAGCCAGGCACTATTTTTTTTTTCTTTTTTAGTGTTTGCTTATTTTTGAGAGAGAAAGAGAGAGAGACACACACACAGAGTGTAAGGCGAGGAGGGGCAGAGAGGGGGAGACACAGAATCTGAAGCAGGCTCCAGGCTCTGAGCTGTCAGCACACAGCCCGATGTGGGGCTCGAACTCACAAACTGTGAGATCATGACCTGAGCAGAAGTCCAAGGCTCAACCCAGGCGCCCGCTGGCCAGGCACTATTCTAAGGGCTTCTTCGATCTCCACTGCGACCTGATCTCCACTGCCACCCGATTCAGGAGGAGGAGGTTCAGAGTGGTTAGGCAGCTCCCCCAAGGTCACACAGCAGGAAGCCGACCCAGGAGGCTTGGCCTGGAGTTGGCTCTGAGGTTACATTCTTGTGAGGTAACCAATGTCTAAGACAGCAGTGTCTACAGCAGACTCTCCTCCAGACCCTGGAGCTGGAATTCTGGAAGGAGAGACAGACACTAGAGAGAACAATCAGTAAATGAGACCGGATTACAAAGAGATAAGAGTATGGGTGAAATCACAGCAAGGGAGGAGGCAGGGACAATGGGGGCCGCAGCTTCAAGTCAGTGTCCAGGGCAGGCCTCCCAGAGAAGGTGACGTGAGAGCCAAGACTGGAAGGAGGTGAAAAGGCCAGCTGAGAACAGAGTGTGTAAGACCTGGCATCCACCCCAAGGAGCCACTGATCTGGGGGGCCAGGGGGACACCTGGGTGAACCGAGGATCCCAATTCAGTGTGGCAACAGAGCCGAGAGAGGCAAGCCCAGGGGGCTGCAGGGGAGTCCAAGGACACATCAAAGAACATGAAAGGGAGGGGTCGGGGGGGGGGCCCTCCTGGAGGAGGAGGATACCAAAGAATCACTAAACCCTGACAGGTCAGCGATGGGCAGGACAAGGGAGGTAGAGCTGGAGAGGGAAGGGTGCCCAGGCAGAAGGTACAGTGGGAACAAAGGTCCCAGCCAAGAAGGGACCTCGTCCGTCAGGAAAGATCAGGGGGGAGCTATGGGAGCACAAGGGGTAAGGAAGGGACAGGGCTCCGTAAACGGCGGGACAGGGGCCAAGGCCCGACCACGAAGGGTCTTGAACCCCAGGCTGGGGGGCTGGGACTTTGTCCTGAGGGTGGTGGGAGCCTCAGGGCAGCTCCAGGTGCAGGAAGCGCTGGGAGGCGGGGAGAGGACAGACCGGAGGGACAGGACACAGCTGATACCCCCTCTTCGTTCTCTCATTCGGCGCACCCGTGCCAGGCGCCATGCTGGGTGCGGCTGGGACCCAAAGCCCGTCAAACTGGGGCCTGCCAGGTCAGGGAGACAAATATGACCCAGGCATTGCAGGCCACGGAGACCAGGGCTGGGGCGGAAGGAGACCCAGGGGGCGGCAGAGCCCCAAGGAACAGTTAGAGGTGGGAGGAGACCAGGAGGGCAGGTCCCAGGACCCAGAGCAACGTCCCTGCCATCTGCTGTCATCAAGCCTCCCAGCTGCTGAGTGAAAAGGGAGGAGCAAAGACCAGAGCGGGTCGTGCCTGCATGTGGATTCTGACTGTGGCCACCCGGAGCGGGGTGACCTGGCAAGTAACAGAACCTCCCCGGGCCTCAGTGTCCTCACCTGTCCAATGGGATTAAAAATAATACCTAGAGGCACCTGGGTGGCTCAGTCGGTTAAGCGTCTGGCTTCGGTTCAGGTCATGATCTCACAGTTCGTGGGTTCAAGCCCTACATCGGGCTCTGTGCTGACAGCAAAGTTCAGAGCCTAGAGCCTGCTTCAGATTCTGTATCTCCTTCTTTCTGACCCTCCTCTGCTCCTGCTGTCTCTGTCTCTCAAAAATAAATTTAAAAACATAAGAAAAATTTTTTTAATAATACCTAGCGCCTACTGAAAGCACTGAATGGGTTAGTCTCTGTCAAGGACTTGGAGTCCTGCCCCTTTGTAGTAATCACTCACTACACATGAGCAGTACGATCACTGAAGTTTCCATGCCAAGTGCGGCTGCCGGGACCTCCTCCCCACCCACTCCCCAAGCTGGCAGGGGCCCTGGTTTCATGCACCCCGAGGCCTGTGACAAGCTAGGCCCTATGTTGGGCAATGCTGGGGACAGAGGTGGAATTCCAGTCTGATGGTGGGACACACATAGATGGGCAGTCACCACCTTAAGTCGGCTTTAAGCCAAGTAATAGGAGACACTGGCCTGAGAGACTGTGTCCGATTCACCTCTGTCCAGACCAGCTTCTCTCTGGGGACAAGCCAGGCCCTCAGGAACACTTCCCCCCTCCATCCCCCAGCCCTCTCATGGAGAATGAGAGCCATTCCACCAGCTGGAACGGGATTCCATCTCCAGCAAACACTTCTCCCTCCCTTCCTAGCAGGAGCCTCCTCGCTCACCCTGCGTGCGGCTCTGCAGAGTAAAAGACAAGTTTCTGGGCTCCCACAGCGCCCTGTACTGGAATAATCAACAGAGTGTGCAATGCAGACTAAAGATTAAAGTGTGGCTTGTGTGCAAAGCACTGGTTGGATTGTGGAGTCAGACAGACCTGGAGCGGAAATCTCAGCTCTATCCCAGCCCAGGTGAGTGACCTCTCTGTGCCTCAGTTTCTCCATGTGTTATATAGGGGCCATGACACCTCCAGCAGGTAAGAAATAGAGAAGTAACTCGCACCGCACACAATTATTAAGACAGTGAGTCCAGAACTCAGAAAAGGGAACTTCACAGTCCTTGATCTTTGCCCTCAGGTGTGACTTTGACTTTTGGGGGAAGAGCGGCAGAGATCAGAGGTACAAGAAGACTTCCCATACAGTGACCCCGGAAGCACACGGCCGCGGGGTTCGGGGAGGTTGGGGGGGCCCGGTCACCTTCACAGCGAAGTCGATGACCCTCTTGACAGCCACGAGCGCACGCAGCTCCGCCATCTTTCTGCTTCTGCCACCTGCCGGGTCAATTGGCACACTCTCCTACTGGAACCAGACGTCCCGCCTCCCTGCGCCCCTTCTCCCGGCCCCTCTCTGCGCCTGCGCCCCACGCCGCCAGCCAGTCAACCGCCGTGGTGTCCGCCTCCGCCCCAATAGAGAACCAATCGGAGGCCCGGGGGGGAAAGAAGGTGTGGCAAGAGGAATCGGACCAATAGGAAAGAGCCCCGGACAAAGAGGCGGCACCTGAGGGGAAAGGAAACAGACCTAGAGAAGGGGGCGTGGCCTGGGACTAGGGGAAAGGTCGTGCGCTTAGGAAGCTGCTCCCCGAGTGGAATTCCTCCCACGTTTTCTAAACTTTTCCCGGCGTCCTCGATTTATCCCCTCCCCCAGTTCCCCGCCTTTTCCTCGACTCTACAAGCCGCCATGCCTGTGCCTCCTGCCCTCTTGTTTCTGTCTCCCCATTTTCTTGCCATGTTCCTCGTCCCATGATCATGCCTCTTACATTCCCCTATACCCGTTTTCCCTGCAAGTCCTTACATCCGCTCCAAGCGTCCTGTGCGCTCCTGACCCCACTACCCCGATCCCCGTTCCCCCTCCCAGTCCGTGTGCCTTGTCCATTCCAAGCGCGTGTCCCCATGTTCTTCCTTCCCTAAAGGTTCGTGTGCTTACGTCCTCCCTGAGCCCCCAGGGCCCCCCATGTCTCGGACCCCGGCCCTCTTCATATCCATGTTCCCACGTGCGTTCGTATCCCCCAGAAAGGCACACGGAGCAGCGACGGTGAAAGCCGTTCCTTTATTCTGCCCCAGGCAGGCTGCGGTCACAAGCACACGGGGAATCCGCTGATGGCATCCGTGCCCTGCACCATCATGTCCGCCAGCAGAAAGCAGAAGCCTGGCGGGAGAGGACCAGAGGGCGGTGGGGGACGGTGGATCCCGGGGCGGATGACCGGAAGCGCCCCGGGGACGAAGGGTTGGGGCTCCGAGGGCGCCCGCGCGTGCGGGAGTCGGGAGTGGAGTGTGCTGGGGAATCCCTGGGAGGGTGGCGGGGAGTCTATGGGGAGCGGGGTGCTCAGGGCAGTCTCCTCCACCCTCTTCCCGCTTTCCAGGTTACCCGCGAGAATAGAGAAGGGTAAAGCCAGCCACCCCGAAAAATAGGACCACGAGAAGAAGACGTCGTTTTTCCACGCGTTCTTCACGGTGTAGCCTGTCAAGGCGATCAGCAGCAGCAGGCCTGGGGCCCCGCGCCCGGGATGAGCTTGGCCAGGGGGCCGCGCGGAGGTCCCCCAGACCGCGCCCACAGCTCGGGCCACGCCCCCTCCACCCACGCCCCTCCTCCGGGTCCCCGGCCCCTCCCGTCACTCTCTTCCGAGCGCCTCGAAGCCCGAGACCCCTGGGTCCCGGTCCCCTGCCACTCCCAAACCCGCCCTATGCCTGGGGGCCAGCCACCATCTCACCGCAGAGGAAGAAGGTGGCGCTCGTAATCTGGCCCCGTAAGTCGCCCTCGTGGCACAGAATCCGCAGCCCCATCACCAAACCCACGACGGCGGAGGTCGCCGCCAGCACCATGCACGCCCCCGTGGCCGCCAGCATGGCTGGGGAGAGCGGCTGCCTCAGCTGCGCGCCGGTGCGGCCCCTGGCCACCACCCCCACCCGCCGGTCTGGGGCTGGGGCCGAGTTCACGGTTTGGATAAGGACTTGGGAGTTACTTCATGAGGGCCGGTTAATATCACAACAGGGAAGCAGGTCCCCAGTGGGGGTTCGTGGTAGTCTTTGTCACGGAGGAGCAGGTGGGTCTGAGACTGGAGAGGAAGGGGTGAGGGTGGGGGTGCCACAGGATGTGCCCAACTGTTGTGTCAGGCGAGGGGGCCAGCTGTGCTCAGTGCTGGGGTCTGTCTTTCCAGCGGGGGACATCTGGGGGGGACATCTGGGCGGGCCGGGCCTCACTCTGGCAGGGGATGTTGGAGCAGATGCCACCATTACACTCCTGCCACAGGCCACTGTGGCCTCCAGGGTAGCGGATCCAGTAGTTGGTGGCAGCGGAGAGAATCATGAGGATTTGGGCCAAGAAGCCCAGCAAGGTGCCCCCGCTCTGAAGGCTCCGCTTCACCCCCATGCCAGGGAGGCTGCTGCCGAGGGTCACGCATGCAAGATTGGCCAACACCCCTCCCCCACTCCCAGCTCCTTCAAGCCCTTGAGACGGGCCCCCTGACACACATGTTCCTCCATATCCCAGACTACACCCCACCCCCCTGCCTGGGGACCCCCTCTCTCAGGCCCTTCCCAAACCCAAGACCTCCTTCTCCATGCCCTACTGCTACTGTTGGGGACCTTGAGACCTTACCCGAAAGGAGTCACAGCTTAGGGACCTCTCTGTCTTTCAAAGATCTCCATCCTCCAGTGGAATGTCCCTTTAGCCTATCCAATGCCCTCCCCCAACCCCCATGCACACACCCACCTAAGTTACACACCCAGCTCTGGGGGCTTCTTAGACTCAGAGTCCAGAGGGGTGGAGGAAGAGAGACTGGGTCTCTGTGAGGCAGCAGGAGTTCCAGAACCCCCGCTCCCACGAGCCACTTAAAGAGATAACCACCCACCCACCCATACACACATGCACACACACGCGTGTGCGCACGCACACACACACACACACAGCTTTTCTAGCAAAGTGACAGCTCAGAGTCAGATAGCCATGACACAGTAGACCATATCCTTGTGAAAACTCTTCCCTTGATCCCAGAAGCTCCCCAGGCCCCCAACTCTCCGCTCCTGCTTTTCCCGCCACTTCCCAGTGCCGGCCTCCATCCTGCAACTTCTTACCCAATGAGCCTGCTCACAGCCACAGCTCTATTAGCCACTGATTCTCTGATAGTAACCCAAACCATCTCTAGCCCACGCCTCTGTCCCAGACCCCTGACAGCCACATCCCGACCAACCCCAGCATCTCCCACAAAAGCAGGGATTGACCCCACCGTCCCACCCAAGTTGGTTGCCCCAGGTCCCTGGGCACTACCCTGACCCCTCCTGCCGATCACTCCACAAAGCCCTTGGATTCCTGAGTCCGGTTCTTTCTGGACCCTGAATCTTTCTGGCTCCTTCTCTCTTTTCCATCTCATGCCCTGGTCCGAGTCACACCCATTGCATTGCCAAGTTCCTCTGTCCCTTCTGGCCTCCCTGCATATCCCAGAGGGATCTTCCTGGTACCTGGAGCTGGCACCGTCCCTCCCCCGCTCACAACCTTCTCCTAGCTCCCCATTACCCTCAGGAGAGAGTCACAGGAGGGGCCTTGGCTCTCACCTGACTCTGCATCCTCATGCTCCAGCGGCCTCTGCATTCCACATTCCGCACAAAGCCCTGTTCTCCATCCTGAAAATTTCTGGCCTCGCCACACCTCCACCTTCGGGCCCCTCTGCCTGGATGACTTTGCCTTGGCCCTCAAGAGGCCCCTAAACACCCTCTCACCAGAAAGCTCACCTCCTCCCCCGCCTGACGCGGTCTTTCTCCCTGCCATCCCAGGCTCTGTCTGCCCTGCTGTTTCGATTCCCCCACCGGCCTTGCAGCCCCCCATTGGGCAAGGCTCAGGTTCCGGTCAGCATCCCCAGAGAGACCTGGCAGAAAGGAAGAACTGAGGAGAAGCCAGCCAAAGGAGTGAATGAATGAATGACATGAGCAAAGAGGACCAGAGTGAAGACAAGAGTGGCAAAATCAGGGAGTAAGAAGGAAAGAGCACTAATGTGGGAAGGACAAAGGAAGGACAGAGTCTCGAGATGGAAACAGGGCCTCGAGAAGGGAGCCCACATGGGGTCATGGTGGGCCCTGCACCCGGCGGGAGGCCACGGACGGCAAGTGAGGGCTCTGACTCCTTTCTGGGCGCCCAGTGTTGTCCAGCGTGGATGGGACTGCCTTGCCCTCAGCTCATGTCATGACTGAATTAATCTCAGAGTCACCAGATCCCAGCACATCTTTGTTGAATGGGTGAGGGCACAAATGAAGGGGTTTCGGGAGGGCTGGGGGTGAGGGCCAGAGGGAGGACTGGGGGTGGGGGCTGAGGCTCCTGACGGTATCTTCAGAGAACGGTGCGCCATCTTGCTGTTCTCTCGCTCACAAGGTGTCATAGCCAGGCCGGGGGGCTCTAAAGTGAACACCCAGACTCAGGCTACCTGGGGTGACAGAGAGAGGTTAGCACCCCACCCTGCTCTCTCAGAGCCATCCCCCCCCCCAACCCCCGCCGGGCCTGCCTCTCCAGTTCCCAGAGCAGCAGTTACCTGCACAGAGGAAGAGGACCAGGGAAACCCAGCCCAAGTAGAAGGACCAGGAGAAGAAGGACTGGACTTGGGGCTGCCGAGGCTGATTCCACCGCTCACTGGTATAGACGACCATGGCCACTGTCACAAAGACGGCTGAAGACGAAGACAGGAGAGACCGGCCACTCAGCCCCTCTGTGAGAACTCACCCATCCCCAGTCCCCAGGTGCAGCCTGGAACCTACCTGCAGTAAAGGCTGTGACGACGGAGGCGAGGGGCGCACGGCCCGGCACGGACAGCGAGGGGACATAGGACAGGGCCGTGAAGATCACCGACAGCAGGCCACACAGGGCGGCCAGAATGCAGAAGCTCTGTGTCACGTGGATGTAGCCTGTTCAAGAGAGAAGATTCAGGTGCCGCTCCTCTTGCAGCCCACCCACCCCCGACAGGAGAGATCGCTGTCCCTTACCTGCCACCGGCTCATGAAGCTCCTTTGGCCAGAGGCCCGAGTGACATGAAAAGGTGGGCCCCATGGCCACGTACCAGAAATCCGTGCCCAGAGCAGTCAGGATGGACACCAGGCTCAGGCAGCCGGTGCATAGAGCCAAGGACCGACAGAGCTCCATGGAGATGAGCACTTGGGTGCCTGAGGCCTGGGAGATGGAGAGGCTGGTGATCTGACCTCTTGGGTCCTCTGAGCTCAAGAAAGAAAAGCCTTTAAGGCTTTGAAACCAGGCTGGTCTGGTGCCACGCAGTTCCGGGTAGCTGACTCTTGTCGTCAGCCCTCCCTTCCCAGTTGCCCCAACAACGCCCTCCCCCCACAGAGATCCGGGTCCCCTCATAGTGTGTGGTGGAGGAGGGTGTCATGTCATCAGTGGTTTGGGTGGTGGTTCAGAGTTTGCCTGTCTGTTTTAGGTTCTGTACCTCCCATTTTTGGAACCCTTAACAGTAGACGAGGCTTCCTGGAAGAGGTGTGAGAGGCTTGGGGGCCTCAGAGGGGGAGGTACAAGTGAGGCCAAGGTGTGAGTTAAATGGGGATGTGGCCAGAGGGGACAGTTGAGGGTTGTGACATACTTTCCTGTGGGTTCTGAAACCTTCCATTCTGGAAGAGGGAGGTCCCAACCTTAGTGTCTCCGCAGAAGGTGGGGGCTGGAGGCCAGGATACTTGGGGCTGAGGGGGAAAAAGGGCTGGAGGCCCGGACTCAGGTCTTAAGGAAGAGGCAGGCAGACGGGGGCTCAGATTCCTGGACCGATGGCTTGGAGCTTATACCCAAGGCAAGCAGAAGGTGGAAAATCACAATTCTAAAAGTTTGTGGACAGCGAGACATGCCCACATCCTTATCTGGTAAGAAGAGTTCACACACAGTTCTGCTTTGAGCAGGGCCTCCAGGATGCTGGGCTTCATCAGGTGCCTGAGTGGCAGGGGCAGGGGCACAGGACCCTTCCACCCTCCAAGAGCAAGCCAGCTCCACCCATAGCAATATCAGGTCCTAGGTAACACGTCACCAATAAGCAGGTGTCAGGCGAAGGTGTGGCAGCCCAGGTAGAAGGCTTAGGCACACTTGACCTCTATGAATCAGGGAATGGCCTAGACGAGGACTTCTGTCATAAAGATGACCTGAGCCAGCAGTCCCACAACAGAGGGACTCAAGAGCCCAGGTCCTCTCCTGTTATTGGAGATTCCAGTTTGCAAACCCCATCCGTCACCGAGACCCTTACCACCGAGATAACTGGCCACTCCCGAGAACTTGCTCAGAAGGACAGGATCCCAGAAGTAGATTCAAATCATAAGCAGCAGGGCACCGGCACCAAAAAATGGCGGCAGATGTAGCTCTAGTGAAGAGCAGCAGCCAGGCTTCAGGAAGTCTGGGCCCTGGAGGTGTGACAAGGAAGTGTCAGAGCACAGAGCCTACCTGCGGTCTCTACCCCATCTCAAACCCAAGTCCATCCTAACTCCACCCCTTTCCTCCAACCCAACCCCATTCTCATTCCCAAACCTAACCCCGACAGAGCTCCATGGAGATGAGCACTTGGGTGCCTGAGGTCTGGGAGATGAAGAGGCTGGTGATCTGACCTCTTGGGTCCTCTGAGCTCAAGAAAGAAAAGCCTTTAAGACTTTGAAACCAGGCTGGTCTGGTGTCAGGCAGTTCCGGGTAGCTGACTCTTGTCAGCCCTCCCTCCTCAGCTGCCCCGACAACTCCTTCCGCCCACAGAGATTCGGGTCCCATCCATCACCTCATCCCCAACACCATCTATAACCCAGCTCTACTCACAAACTCAACTCCATCTCGATTCCTAAACCAATCCCCATTTTCATTGTCAACGCCAACTCTAAACTCAGTGCCATCCCCAACCACAACCAACTCCTTAACCCTATCCTCCAACCTAACCTCTTACTCACAAAGCCAACCCATACTCAACCCCAGCCCCATCTCCAAATCCAAGCTCAACCCCGAACTCAAACCCATCCTCGTCCTGAGATTTAACCCTATCTTCGCCCCCATCCCCATGCCAGATCAGACTTCTAGCCCCACCCCCCTCTTCCTCCTACTCCACCCCAAGTCCTATAAATCCTACCTCAATCCCACTCATTTTCACCTCCATCCCACCTCCAGGCCCAAACCTTTAACCCTGGTTCATCTTCTTTTTTTTTTTTAGGTTTATTTAATTTATAACCCAACATGGGGCTCAAACTCACAATCCCAAGATCAAGAGTCACATGCTCTCCCAACTGAGCTAACCAGACACCCCTCCTGTTTCATCTCCTTGAGTCCCACCCCCACCATGGCATGCGCGCACACACACACACACACACACACACACACACACAC